>APFE031626847.1:270875-297967 GCA_000404065.3 Pinus taeda | reverse complement strand
ATTGTAACATAGTTCGGAACAGTTCAGAGGCATGTAGCCGCACATCTCTTCTCAGAGATAAGCTACCATTGCCCTAGCTAGTTTATTTCCAATTCTGGTTGTAAGCATATTTCAATATTTTCCATTAATGAAATGAAGTATTATTTCTGCTGCATCTTTGTGTATATGGTTATCTCTGTAATTTGTTGCGTTCCTGTTTAAGTCTGGATCACACATACTCATCAAAAATGATATCGTAGGTTGGTTTTTCAACACCAACTTCATCCAGAACTTGATTCATGAACATTGCATGTGAGATCCAAGATAGATGAACACAACAAACCAAACTCCATAGGATCAAAGGGATCGAAGGATGGAGGATGAGGAGATAGAACTTCATGGAAACCATCAGAGTTGCAATCCAAATCTGTGCAAAAATCCTAGAGGAGATGGTGATAAATCAATAGGTGGATTCGCAACTTCTCCCACCTTGAACTATGGAGCTAGATTTGTTTGATGAGAAGGGGATTGGGGGTTTACTTGGGACAACAGCCTTATCCATCTCAGATTTAGAAGCTCTAACACTAAGGTATGCTGGGAGAGGTTCAAAAGATTCTAACTCATGTGGATTTTCATAAACATGAACAAGATATTGAAATATTTCATCAAATGATTCCCAATCAACTCCATCTTCAGTAAATTCAAAACAGTAGTGAACAAAATGATTATGAAAATCATGAAGAGATTTTTTAGGTGAAATTTAACTATTAAGGGCTTTACGATCATAAAGAATGAAATCACGACATGATTCACTAAAAAAATACTTGAAATAGTGTATAGAGGTTGTGAGCAATGTGTTACGCCATTTCTTTGCATGCCCTTTGAATGTGAAAGCAAACAACCCACAGGAAATATCCTAAGACAAGATGTCATGCATGTCACAAAAACCAAGAAAAACATGTCAAGGTTTTCATTTGGGAAGAAGTCATGAAATATGTGCAGAAATTCAAAACATACTTCAAGGGCTTAGCTTGTCATCTGGCGCTCCTTCTAGCACCAGAAATGTTGACGATGCTAGATTCACCAACATTCAGGGGATCTCCCCAATATGAATTCCCAACTAGACCTCACATCATTTGGAGTAGGAGTCCCAACAATGGGTTGTAATGTAATTCCTTGACCACTGTAGCACGAAGAGGAAAGTATGATAAATTTGGGTGAGAGAAAGTGTGTGACCCTGCAGAGATTCAATTGTGATACATGAAGGTTCTAACACACGAAGGGGAAAAGGAACTGCACCCCTTGGAATCCTGTAATAGTATGCAACCCGAAAGGAACACACGAGTGAAATGACATCACAAACTAAAATACAAAAAGTCCACAAGTTAAAGTGATGATTTAATCCAACCACACATATTCAAGAGGATTCATACGAATTCATACTAAGTAGTTCATAAGCATATGTGTAATCTAACTAACATACATTTCCAATACAACAAGAATAGTCGTACTATATTAACACCATATGCATGAAAGCATACTGGCTCTGATTTTATTATTAATTGAAAGTTCCATCCATACATACACCATTTATGACCACTAGACCCAATAGAGGAACATTATAGTTAGGAACATCTGCTCCTTCAAAGAAGTATACTCACTCTATGCTATGGAGAAGCCAAGGCTATTTACAATACTCCCAAGCTTTCTCTAAGCCTGAGCCTAGCCAAAAGCTTGGCTCCCAAAAGCTTGTTCTATGATTGATGATGTTATATTTATAACAAAAGGTGGGGTGACCCTTGTCATTCCCCTTTGTGACTCTTTGACTTCCCTCATGACTCTTCAACTTCTTCACTAAATGACGCATTCCGTTACATGATTACTTTTCATATTCCAATATTGACACATGGAATTTCACTTACCATACATAATTAAAAATAATATTACATTTTCCACATGTACCCATATGAGACAAAATAGGGTAGAGACCACCTAACAAGACACAATACTATGTTTCTGGAGTTTAGGGAAATTCCAACTCAGCAACCTCCACTTGTTGCTTCTTAGTCACATATCGATGCCAAGCTTGGTATTGTGTGATGGTGTCCCCAAACTGCATAACAATGTCTTTCTGGAAGCAGACTCTAACCTCCATGGCATCTGGGTATATTGTCTTGGAACCTTTGTCCCACTTGTTCTGAAGCATGAGTAGCATTGTCATGACTTTCGCAGGACCACCAATGTACTTATTTATGTTGTGTGTGTTCAGCTCCAAGTCTTCCCTGGTGGATTCTCATCTTAGTTGTTGCAAGTACTCATCAATATCGAATTGGAGTTTGTTCTTGGGTTTAGCATTAAGGAGGGAACTGATTGATGGTATCTGGGGTTTTCTCACCAAGACATCCAGGTTATTGTACAACCATGCATATGAGGCATGTGAGCTACTGATGAATGATTTGAGTTGCTTGTTGTTCTGAATCAACATTCAGACATTAGATTTCTCTAGCTCTGCCTATGGATTCATCTTCTTTGCTAAGTTGAGCAAGGCCCCTTTGTACTGCATTTTCCACTCTTGTCATTGGGCGATGGCAGCATGTACTATGTTCTTGAGAGTTTGAACAAACTCTTTTCTCCATTGTCATAGGCGATGAAAACGGACAACGTCTTTATGCACGATGACAAATCTTTTATAGAGCTTTCACATGGTATCACCAAGTGTTTATACTTTAGCAAGTATCGTTGTCCTCATCTCCCCCAATGCAGAAACTACATTATGCCTTGATGATCGAAGTTGTTTTGCCTCTTTCCTGGCACCCTACAAGTTCTTTTGTAGTTATTTATTCTCGGCCATTAGATACTAAAAATTTGAGATTATTTATCCTTCATAGGCCAAGCTGGCTTAGGCAATGGCAGTTGGATGCTTCCTAGTGTCCGACACTATCACCCTTTCATTGAGGAATTCAAGTGATGCGTGATCATCCAAAAAGTGATTACTTCATGCATGTACAATCCTCTTTTGGAACTCATCAAACGATAGATTTTAAACATCCATGACCAAATCATAATCAAAGAGAACAACATCTCCTTTCTTGCTCGAGATTGGATCTTCTACTTGAGGTGGTGGAGACTGAGAGATGATTGATGGTGTTTTTAGGATCAGGTTAGTGCCTTCACGCTATGACTCATGTTGCAACGCCATGTTTTTCACTTCAATGAATTACTCAATCTGCTAAACAAGATCCAGATCCTTCATTTGTTCACCCTCTTCCTCAACTGCTGGATGTTCCAACTCATCAACCTATATCGACGTTGTATCCTATGTCATCGCACATTTTCTTTGTTGTGCTTCCTACTTCTGCTTCTCTTCTCTTTCTCTTCTCCTCAACTCTTGATCTTCCTTCATCTTCTTCTCTATCATGCAACTTCAGTTTTTCTTCATGCAACCTCTTCTTTTCTCTCTTCCTCCACTGTACTCTCTTTGTCGTTAGCTCCCTCTTTGCTTCCTCTTCCAAAGATGCCTTTTCTATAATAGGATCTGTTAGTGTCAGTCAGTTCTTCCTGTCCCCATTGATAAATATGATCTTACAAGGTTTTGTTAGGGATCTCAAGTCAAATTTTAATCATTTCATTAGGTTTTCAGGATAAAATTTGGTCATTGGCTAGTGTGTCTAGGTCTATTATTGCTCCTTCAAAATTTTCATGTTTCGGTCACTGTCGTCACTCAGTTGGATGTGTCATAACTAAAATATCATCATCATCATCTCAGTCATATTACCATGGTCTTCATTCAGCTCAGTGTCACCATTAGGTCATTAGGGTTAGAGTCATCAAAATATGTCATGCCATTCATAAATCCAACAAATGAAGGAGTGGTAATAGGGTTGTGTTCCAAAGTGTAATTTATTTCAAAATGATGTAATAAGTTCTAATTCTCTAAAGTTGCATTCAAATGTTCCAAAGCTACAAAGTTTCCAAAAAGCTAAAGTGAAAACACATGGTGGGCCTCCCTACCATTATGAAGAATTTAACTTTTACAAGCTATAAATACCTTCTCATTTCATTTCTCTCCCTCATATTCATTGATAGAGAGCTCTCATTCATGAACAAGTTATATCCTCAACATTTTCACAGGGAAAGATACTCCAAAAGGCACTCCAAAACAGCCACGCTGCATTTTCCAAAACCTACGCTGCGCTTTTGACTAATTCCGCTATGTTTTTTCTTGTAGCAACTTTTTCTCAGTTTTATCAATTGGATTCAATTTTTAATGATGTAATTGATTAACTTTGATGTAATTACTTAACTTTGATGTAATTATGATGTAATTAATGGTAAATAGGCATGTTAATTTGTTTTTATGTAATTTTAGGACTCATTTATGAGAGTAGTTAGAGTCAATGTTTAAATGAAGAAGTTGTTTTAACCTCCCTAGACATTAGGGTTTGGTTGGAAAACCTCATGTATCAATTCCTAGACTCATGGATTTGACCCCTAAGAGAAGGGAGATGTTGTTTTGGTCTATATGTATCATTTTCTCATTCATAGAATAGGTTGGACATCAAAGGTGAGAACACTTGTAGCATGTATTTCAACTCTTTATTCAAGAAATCAAAGGATCAGTTTGCAGCTATTATCTAGGAATTCATGTGCAGTGAGTTTATGATGATGTATTTTCTCTATTATAATTTTTTATGAATGATATAAATCTTTCTTTTCCATATCTTATTTCTTCAGTGATTTTCCTTAAATATTATAAGAAGAATTCTTTGCATAAAGCTATGTTTTGATGGGAATATCATTTTATGTAATTTTCCTTCTTTCTTAATGAATTCATGGTGCACATGCTCATTAAGACCTTTTTCTTCTTTCAAACACTACACTACAATGACAAACCCTAAAGCCACCACAAAAGCATTGCTACCTTACTCATTTATATGTTTTTTATTGTAACCCTTTGATAATTTTACCTAAATACTTGGTTTTCATCCCTTATCCAGCATCAAAACCTAAAAACTCAAAACCCTATCTTAGCCTAACATATCTAGCCTAACATCTCTTCCCATTCCAGTCTTCATTGGTTGTGAATTCATAGAGATATCCCTCTTTGGTTCAGTGGGGCTAGCTGCTGAACCTAAGTAGTTTGAGGTTACCTGCTTCGGTCTCCATTCTCAGCCTTGGGATATTGTGGAGGATAACAGGATCTTCCATCATTTTGCAACTTTTCTCTCCCTCTGGATCATCAACCATCTTCCTCTTTCCCTTTTCTTGCACTAGACTGTTTCCTTCTATTGATGTAGTTATTTCTTTGGGAGATGTTGTTATCTGTAGAGAATCCTTCCAAGTTCTTTCTATATTGACTGACTCATTGAGTTTGGAGGCATTGTAGCAATACTTCTAAGGATCCTCCTCTGGAAAATGAAATGTCATGTGGATCCACGAAAAGTAAACTCTCGTATAATGTTTCTTGCAAATACCGTGGGAATCATACAAATTAAAATCCTTGGTGTCAAACTCAAATTTTGTTATGTCCTTAGCTTCTGCATCTACATATTTCAAGTTCTTAATCATATATAGTCTGATCTGCAAAGGAAGAGTGGGTCATGGTGCTTTCTTATTCCTATGCAATGTTGCTAACAAACATGTAGCGAGGTGGTACGAAACTTCTTTCATGATTAGTTTGTCAGTGGCATACCTTGGTAGTACATGCAGATACGTCTCTTTGCCAAACACTCTGATGAAGGTACCACCCAATGAGTCATACCAATCTACAATGTTTATGATCACCTCCATTTCTTCTTGGGACATGCAAGGTGGATCTTTCTCAAATATAAGCTTGTATAACAAGATGATAAAGTGGTCAGTTAGCCTTTTCATCACTCCTTGATTGTTGTAGTGAGTACGTAACTTGCAATAGATGTTGACGACAGTCTCTTGTGGTGTCCATGACCATCTCATGCCAGGGAACTATTGTTGGGTACATATTTCTTCCAGTTAGTATGTGGACACGTAAAACCTTACTTTCTCATTCTTGGGAGGATTTTGATCCTTAGCTACATGGGAATTCAACTATTGATCCAAAATATTCTACCAGTTGAATGGCCTTCCATCACTTACCAACTAGTCCAGTAAGACTACCAACCCTTCAGGAAAGGTTTATGTGCTCTCTTGACCATATATTTTGCAAGCAAAGATGATCAAGAACTAGTAAGCCTTCCTAAGGGACTTCATCTTGTAAACATGGGTAGGTCTCTGTCTAAACTTTGATGACTCTTTTACCCAATGATTGATAATGTCTCTTGTGTTCACATAACTATGGGTGGCATAGAAGAGTGAGTCCATGTGCTTCACTAGTTCAGGAAGATGATACATCTATTGAAAGTCTTATGTCCTAAAGGTGGCAGGCTTCCTCCCACTGGCACTTCTCAATGTCATAGTTTGTTCATATGTATGTGAGAAAATACAATTGATGATGTCCACACATGGGAAGGTGGGGTACTTGCAAGAAACCTTGTATAATCCTCACTGGTGGATGCTAAGATAAACCTATCAGTCTTCTAAGTCTTTCTTAAAGTCCTTTGCAAAAGGTTATTTGATATATTTCCATGTTAGTGTTTTTCCCTTCTCAATAAACAACTGAGTATCTACATACACTCATAAATCAACTAATATCTACTCAATTGCTTCCTCGATACTGCTCTCAGTGGTTTCCTCTAATGCAGCTCTCTTGGATTCCATGTTAGTTGTGATTGCTAGAGAGATGCTCAACAATTGTTGTACCTGTGGGACAGAGAGGACTCTCAAGGTAAGTGTATGTCAGTTAAAAACCAAAACAACTTCAAGGCATGTTTAAGAAATAAGTTGGGAACATGATGGAAAGGATTGCACAATTTTTCTTAACAAGGGTGACTAATTGACTGTAGGAACTGTGCACTACGTAGTCCCAGCAATCAGTGTGGGAGCTTGATCACTAGAACTGTGCAATTCGTAGTTTAGCCTGGGAAAAGGCTTGGCAAAGCACAATCTCAGTGGCCAAGCTAGTGGTATGTCTCCTGTAACTGCTTATTTGGAGCCAACATATACTATGCTCTACTTAATTCCAGAATCCAAGCGAGAGGCTTGAGTCTCCAAATTGTGCAGTGAAAGTTGTGCAAACTGATATCCAGACAAGGGGACCCAGATGTACCTAAGGGGAGTGTGAAAAACAAGAATATCTGAAATATATTGTGAGGCTAAGTGCAGATCTAACTTAATGTTGATGCATGCATGTGAAACAAATGTATAAATTGATTAAACTGAAGGAAAATGAAGCATGTGAGGAGAGTCGCCGCAATGGTGACAATTGGTGAAAAAACAAAGAAACTCATGCGAAACTTAGGAAATGCAATCTATAATTTGAAAAAACACTTCTACAAGATAAAATAATTTAAAACACCAGCAACCATGTAGAGAAACAAGTGAAACAACACTCACACAAGATCAACACCAAAAAGCAACAGAAAAACCAGAAAACGACGACAAAAGAAAAAGTCACTTGGAAAATTGATGACGATCACATCGAAGGCTCATCGATCTCCTCAAAAATTCTAGAGATCCATATTGAGTGTGTAAATGATATCTAGCAATGTCAATTAAATATATTTGGAAAAATTAGGGTTTATGACACACATGCATAAAATCAAGGAAAAAGTGACACTTGGCAGAAGTTTCTAAGAATAACGCAAGCATCTACTTTGAGCAACTTGCAAGAATGTCATGCAGGTGCGTTCATGCACACTACCAAGAATCCTTCCATGCACACTGTCGAGAAGGATAATGTAGTTCTAGGAACTGGGCAACTTTCCGGCTCGGTGCACTGCGCAGTTTCTAAGCTTAGTGAGGGTTACGCAATTTATGGGCTCAATGTTGGGCTTCCCCATCATGACTGCACATTTCCAAAGCTCAAGGCTCGTTAGCAGTGAAGACTACGTAATTCCCAATAGCAAGTTCATTTTCCCTCAAGAATTTCACAGTTTTCTAGGGCAAGTCCAGAACCGTTATGGGACCAAGTCAGGAGATCAGCTTGTGAGTTAGCAAAATCAATTAAGTAAGAAAACACAATCCAAACTGAAAAGATAAGTATCAGTCAAATCATGCATACCTATATTAGTGCAAGATGAGTTGTTTTGGTTTAGAAGGAAGGGTCAAAAATAGAAGCAAAAGAAAAATTTTGGGGGGTGGTTGTAGCTGCTACAACATTGGTGACACACTAGTAGAACCCAATCTCTCTATATAGACCTTGTCTCATGCAAGAGTCTAACTCTTCCAGAAGTATTTTTCAGTTCTTTGATTATTATAGCTTCTTCACTTAGCTTTATTTAAAGATGTAGTCCTGGTCATTCTCTTTATCGACGTCATACATACCAAGAAAAGTTAAACTGAGTTGTTTCAATTGGGGATGAGGAGTATATAGATGCAGAAGTAAAATAGACTGTCATATTTTTAGTTCATCTCTAGTGTTTCTCTACTGCCAGTAGGCCTGGACAGTACCCCAGTGGAGTCACTTCAGGAACATAAGCATTGCTCCACTACTAACGTGCCTAAACAATACCTTGACGGAGTTACTTGATTCACCTTTTTGTGCAAGAAGCCGTTCCCTTTTCACCCTTATTATTATTTTTTTTTTTTCATTTTCATTTTTTCATTTTTCAAAGAACTGTGCATAGGCACTTATTTATTTCATGAGGTGGAAGAGGGAAACTAACATATTGAGATCAGAAGAGGTTGTCCCTTCAGAGAAGGATATTTGTATGTATCATTGACATACTTGTTAAGGATTCCCCCCTCTCCTTACTCTACTTGAATGAGTTGACAAGGGTTAACTGAAAATATAAAACCGATTAGAGTAGGTGGTACTATTTAAGAGTGAAAGAATCATGATTACACCATGAATTTCTCTGAAAGGAACATGTTTTCCATCAGGGTATCATTGACTAGTAGAAATGAAATATTCACATAAAGAAATGGAATAGATAGATAACCAAGTGTTGATAGTTGTACAAGTTCTTCTTGAACTTAACCTTGCTTGCCTAAGAAGTCAAACACATTTTTCATGAAATAACTAACCTACAAGTGAAAAATAAAACAAATAAAGGAAAGAAGCAAATCAAAGTAAAGCAAATCAAGAAACAAACAAGAAAAGAAAAATTTCTCATACTCCTAAACTAAGAAGAACATAGGCCAACTCACATAAAGTGATACTTCCAATGCAACCATCAGCAAATTGGTTGGTCCATGAAGGCAAGAGCATGCATGACAAGAAATATATTCAAGAAAAACAACAAACAATAAATATAAGAAAATGCAAAACATAACGTTCGAAGCTTGAATGCACCCACAAAGAATTAAAAATGGAAAGCACGTGAGAGGCACTTTGTGAATGTATCATGGTGTACTAACACATTGCGACTGGAAGACAAGAATGTACACACTTTTGAACTTGAAAAATGAGCAAACATGAAGAAAGAATAAAAATTTTGTTTTGCAATAGTACTTGCTATGTACGACTCCTCCAATGCTTAAGTGATAGGATTGTGTGATTCTGGTGGAGGATGTGAAGATTGTAAGATAGATTGATTTTCAATGTGAACAACAGAGTGATGAGGAGCCTAGAGAGATTCATTGGATTTCTTATAAGAAGTGGAATTGACATCAAGGGTACAAGAACCTGACATAATCATCAGCCCAAGCTGAAGTGCCTCGACAACTTGAGGAGTTTCACATTCATTAGAAGATGGATCATCAAAGATTGGTGGCTTAGAAAGATCAACAATGGAAAAGCCAGAATCGTGATCAAATGAATGAATGAAAAGATCATGAAAACCATGATAAAAAAGTTCAAGATGATGAATAGAAGCATCCTCATGATCTGACAGATCATAAAGACGGGATGATGAATAACGAGAAATTTCACCCTCTATGTTTTCGGAAAGGTAAGATGAGAGATTGGGGAAATCATGGAAGACAGATTCCTCCTCTCGGTGTTTAAATGAAAAACTGGCATTCCACGTGTTCTATGAATGATCGAGTTAGAAACATACAGAAATTAATTTTCATAAGATTGAAAAAAATTACAAAATTGTGGAAGATGTGAGGATAAAGTAGATGAGGTGCAGACAAAAGGAGTTCATCCTTCACCGCATGTTTTTGCTCAGATTCCCACACATACTCATCAAAAATGATATCGCAGGTTGGTTGTTCAACACCAACTATATCCAAAACATGATCCTCATGAACATCACATGTGAGATCCAATACAGATGAACACAACAAACCAAAATCCACAGGATGAAATGGACCGAAGGATGGAGGATGAGGAGAGAGCACTTCATGGAAACCATCGGAGTTACAGTCCAAGTATGCACTAAAATCCTGAGTGGGTGGGGTAGGAGGAGATGGTGATAAATCAATAGGTGGATTCCAAACTTCTCTGGCCTTGACCTATGGAGTTAGAGTTTGTTTATAAGAAGGGGACAAGGGGTTTACTTAGGACAACAACCTTATCCGTCTCAAATTTAAAATCTCTAACACTAAGGTATATTGGGATAGGTTCGTGTGATTCAAACTCATGTGGATTTTTATAAATGTGAACAAGATATTGAAATATTTCATCCAAGAATTCCCAGTCAACTTCATCTCTAGGAAATTCATAATAGTAGTGAAAAAAATGATCATGAAAATCTTGAAGAGATTCGTGAGATCATTTTCGCAACTTTAAAATTTTACTATTAAAGGCTTTATGATCATAAATAACAAAAGCATGGAATGATTCAATATAAAAAGGCTTAAAAGAGTTTATATAGGTTGTGAGCAATGTGTGACAACATTTCTTTTCGCACCCTTTAAATGTGAAAGAAAACAACCCACAGGCAATATCCTCAAACGTGATGTCATGCCTCTCACAGAAACCAAGAAAAGAAACTACATTCCTGAGCAAGGTTATTCCACCCTTACCATTGAACTTAATCCTATACAATTCATTTAAAATACTCGCCATCACTTCAAAATGTGCTTAGTTAGAAAAACATTTCAGGGTTTTAATTTGGGAAGAAGTCATGAAGTATGTGCAGAAATTCAAAACACACTTCAAGGGCTCATCTTGTCATCTGGCCCTCCTTCTAGCACCAGAAATGTTGACAGTGATGGGCCCACCAACATTCAGGGAATCTCCTTGATATAAAGTCCCAAGTAGACCTCACACCATTTGGAGTAGGAGTCCCACCAGTTGGTTTTAATGTAATCCCTTGATCGCAGTAGTGTGCTGAGGAAATTATGATAACTTTGGGTGAGAGAAAGTGTGTGACCCTGTAGAGAGTCAAGTGCGATGCATGAAGGTTATAACACATGGAGGGGAAAATGAACTGAGCCCCTTAGAACCCTATAATAGTACATAGCTTGAAAGGGACACAGGAGCGAAATCAAATCACAAGCTAAAATGTAGAATAGTACACAAGTTAAAGTGATGAGTTTATTCAACAACACGCTTTCAACAGGATTCGTACAAATGCATACAAAGTAGTTCATAAGCATATGCGTAAGTTAAATAACATACATTGCCAATACAACAAGAATAGTCCTACTATATAACAACATATGCATGAAAGTGTGTTGGCTCTTATTTTATTATTATAAGTGAAAGTTTTATCCATACACACACAATTGACGACTACTAGCCCCAATAGTGTAACATTACAATCAAGAACACCCGCTCCTCCAAAGAAGTATACTCACTCTACGCTATGAAGAAGCCAAGGCTCTTCACAATACTCCCAAGCCTTCTCTAAGCCTAAGCCTAGCCAAAATATTGGCTACCAAAAGCATGTTCTATGAGTTATGAGGTTCTATTTATAACAAAGGGTGGGGTGAACCTTGACATTCCCCTTTGTGACTCTTTGACTTCGATCATTTCTCTTGAAATTATTCACTAAATGCCACATTCCATTACATGATGACTTTTCATATTCCAATATAAACATTTGAAATTCCACTTACAACATAATTACAAATAATATTACATTTTCCACATGTACCCGTATAAGACAAAATAGGGTAGAGACAACATAACAAGACACGACACTTTGTTTCTGGAGTTTGGCAAAAGTCCAATTCAACAACCTCCACTTGCTTCTTTTTGGTCACATATCGGTGCCAAGCTTGGTACTATGTGATGGTGTTCCCAAACTACTTAACGATGCCTTTATGGAAGTGAAATCTAGCCTCCATGGTATCTGGCTATATTGTCTTGGAACCTATGTCCAACTTGTTTTGAAGCATGAGAAGCATTATCTTAGCCTTGATAGGACCACCAATGTACTTCTGCATGTTGTGTACATTCAACTCCAAGTCTTCCCTAGCGACTTCCCATCTTAGTTGCTCCAAGTACTCATTGGTCTCCAACTGGACTTGGTTCTTGGGTTTAGCATCGGTGGGGGAACTGATTGATGGGATTTGGTTTCTTCTAACCAAGACATCCAAGCTATTTTACAACCGTGCATATGAGGCCTATGTTCTATCGATGAATGAGGTGAGCTGCCAACATTCGGACCTTAGATTTCTCCAGATCTTCCTAAGGATTCATCTTCATTTCTAAGTTAATCAGGGCCTCTTTGTACCGCATTGTCCATTCTTGTACATGGGCGATGGCAGTATGTATGTTCTTTAGAGTTTAAACACTCTTTTCTTCATTTTTGTAGGCCATGCAAATGGACAACTACTTTATGCATGGTGACAAATCTATCATAGAGCTTCTACATGGTACCACGAAGTGCTGATAATTCAGAAAGTATCATTGTCCTCATATCCCCCAATTCAGAAAATGCATTCTACACTGATGCTTGGAGTTGTTCTACCTCTTGCCTAGCACCATGCAAGTTCTTTACCAGTTGTTCATTATCGACTATTAGATATTGAACATTTGAGCTTGCTTCTCCTGCATAGGCCAAGATGGCTTGGGAAATGGCAATTGGATGCTTCCTGGTGTTTGACACTATCACCCTTTCCTTGATGAATGCAGGTAATACGTGATCATCTAGAAAGTGCTTCTTCTACACATGTTCAATCATTTTACAGAACTCATCAAATGATAGATTGTACACATCCATGACCAGATCATCATCAAGGAGAACAATGTCTCCTTGCTCGCTTGGGGTAGGATTTTCTATTAGAGGTGTTGGAGACTGAAAGAGGGCCTATAGTTATTTTGAAATCAAGTCAGTGTCTTCACACAGTGACTGCTATTCCAACTCCATGTCTTTCACTTCAATCAATTTCTCAATCTACTGAGAAAGCACCTGATCCTGTATCTGTTCACCCTCTTCCTTAGTTGTTGCCTGTTCCAGCTCATCTACCTATATCGATGTTGTTTCCTCTATCATCACACCTTTCCTTTGTTCTTCTTTCTACTTTTTCTCCTCTTCTTTTTATCTCTTCCTCAACTCTTGCTCTTCCTTCAACTTCTTCTCTACCTCCTGCAGCTTTAGTTCTATTTCCTGCAACCTCTATTTTTCTCTCTTCCTTCGCTCTGCTCTCTTCATATGTTTCTCCTTGTTTTCTTTCATTGCCAAAGTTTATTTTGCTATAATAGGATCTAGCATAATTTTTCTACTTTTCTCTCCCTCTGGATCATAAATAATGGTCCTCTTTCCCTTGTCCTACACTAGATTATTTCCTTCTGTTGTTCTTGTTTTTTCTCCCAGACTTGTTTTTGTCTATAGAGTAGCCTTCCAAGTTCTTATTATACTGACTGGCCAATGAAATGTCCCGTGGATCCAAGGAAAGTAAACTCTTGTATAGTCATCCTTGAAAATAACATGGGGATCATAGGGATTAAAATCATTGATGTCAAACTCAAATTTCACTATGTCCTTAGCTTTGGCATCTCCATAATTCAAGTTCTTAATCTCATATAATCTGATCTGCAAAGGAAGAGTGGGCCCTGACGCTTTCTTATTCCTATGCAATGTTGCTATCAACCATGTAGCGAGGTGGTATGAATCTTATTGCATGATTAGTTTTTTAGTTGCATACCTTGGTAGGACATGCAGAGGCTTCTTTCTTCCAAACACTCTGATGAAGGTGCCACTTGGTCAGGCATACCAATCTGTAATGTTTACTATCGCCTCCATTGCTTCTCGGGATAGGTGGATCTTGCTGAAATATAAGATTGTATAATAGGATGACAAAGTGATTAGTTAGCCTTGTCATCACTCCTTGATAGTTGCAATTGAAAAGCAACTTGCAATATATATTCATGGTAGTCTCTTGTGGTGTCCATGTCCAACTCATGCCATGGAACTGCTCTTGGGCAAAGATTTCATCCAATAAGTACGCAGACATGTAAAACCTTTCTTGCTCTTTCTTGGGCGGATTTCAAGCCTTAGGTACATGGGACTTTAATAGTTAATCCAACCAATCTAACTTGTTGAATGGCCTTCCATCACTTACCAATTGGTCTAGTAAGGTTTCTCACCCTTCAAGAAAGGTTTATGTGCTCTCTTGACCATATATTCTACAGGAAAAGATGATCAAGAACTGCTAAGCCTTCGTGAGGGATTTTGTCTTGTAAACATGTGTGGGTTTCTATCTAAACTTCAACAACTCTTTCACCCAGTGCTTGAAAATGTCTCTTGTGTTGACATAGCTAAGGGTGTCATAAAAGAGTGAGTCCATGCACTTCACCATCTTCGGTAAGTGGTACATCTAGTGAAAGCCTTCTTTCCTGAAGGTGGAAATCTTACTCTCGCTAGCACTGGTCAATGTCATAGTATCTTCATCTATATGTGAGACAATCCAATTGATGATCTTCACACATGGGAACGAGGGTACCTTCATGAAACCTTGTATAAACTTGACCTCTAGATACTAATATAAACATGTCGGTCTTCTAATTCTACCTTAAATTCCTCTTCAAAAGTGTCTTTGATCTGTTGACATGCTAGTCTTGTTCCCTTCTCAATAAACAATTGAGTATCTGCATGCACTCGTAAACCGACTTATATATACTCAACTACTTCCAAAGTACTAGTCTTGGAGGTTTCCTTTGATGCACCTCTCTTGAATTCCATGTTCATTGTGATAGCTGGAGAGATGCTCAACAGTTGTTGTACCTGTGGGACAAAGAGGACACTCATGGCAAGCAAATGTCAGTTAAAAACAAAAACAACTTCAAAGCAAGTCAAGCACTTGATGGGAATGATTGTGCAATTTTTCTTGACAGGGTTGATTGAATGATTGTGTGAAATATGCATCGTGCAGTCCTAGCAGTCAGTGTGGGAGCTTGATTACTAAAACTCTGCAATGTGTAGTTCATCCTGGGCCAAGGCCTGGGTGAGATTGTGCATTGAGCAGTCTTAGTGGCCAAGTTGGGTGGTTGGCTCCTGGAACTATGCAGTGCACAATTGTAGGTAGCCCAGGCTATGCCCTTCTCAATTCCAGAAGCTAAGCCAGAGGCTTGAGTTCCAGATTGCATAGTGCAATTTGTGAAAAGTGAGATCCAAGCAAGGGGGGCCAGACATGCATAAGGGTAGTGTGAAAAACAAGTAGATATGAAATAAAGTGTGAGGATGAGTGCATATATGACTAAATTTTGATGCATGCATGTGAAACAAGTGCAACAATTGATTAAACTAAAGGAAAATGAACCACGTGGGGAGAGTTGCTGTAACGACGACTGTTGGTGCAAAAATAGGAAAAATCATGCGACACTTGGGAAAGGCAATATATAACTTGAAACAACACTTCTACATGCTAAAATAAGTTAAGACGCCATCAACCATGCATATAAACAAGTGAAACAACACTCACACAAGTTAAACAAAAAAAAGCAACAGAAAAAGTGGCAAAATACGACAAAAGAAAAACTCACCCTTAAAAGTGATGAGGATCACTCCGAAAGCTCCATGATCTCATTAGGAATGCTATATCTCCAATATTGAGTGTGAAAATGTGCTCTAGCAACATTATTTAAATAGATTTAGACAAATCAGGGTTTATGATGCGCATGCCTAAAATTAAGGAAAATGTGACACTTGGCGGAAGTTTCTAAGAATAACGAAAGTGTCTCCTTCAGGATAATAAAAACATATCCCTATTTTTTAGGGATGCTTTTTTATTTTTTCTTTTTCCAGTGGAAAACTCCCATGCACACTACCAGGAAAGATAGTGCAATTCTGGGAACTGGAAAACTTTTCAGCTCAATGCATTGTGCAGTTTCTGATCTCAGTGAGGGTTGCATAATTTTTGGGATTTATGTTGGGTTGCCCCCTCATGATTTTGCATTTGCAGAGCTCAAGTCTCACTAGCATCCATGACTGTGCAATTCCCAACAACAAGGCCAATTACCCTCAAGAATTGTATAGTTTTCTAAGGCAAGCCTAGAACCGTTGTGGGACAAAGTCAGGAGATAAGTTTGTGAGTTAGAAAATTCAACTAAGTAAGCAAACACAAGCCAAGCTAAAAAGATAAGTCATAGTCAAAGGATGCATACTTGGATCAATGCAAGATGATTTGTTGTGGTTTAGAGGGAAGGTTCCAAAATCGAAGCATATGCAAAATTTTGGATGGAGGTTATAGCTGCTACAACATATTCTCACCTTATTCTTCATGAAGAACCATCATTCCCATAAGAATTAATTTCATTTTTAGATAAGTAAGGCCACCAACCTTAAAGTCACATATATGAAATCCACTAGTTATTTTGTCTGCTATGACCCCACTGAGTTTTGGAGCTCTCTCCTCCTCTCCAAATTCACTAATAGCATAATGCATAAATGAATTTGAATTTGGGGGCAAGAATCCCTTTGATTGAAAAACCCTAATTTTCCCCTTGGCCATTATGGCCTCACTATAGATCAAATTGATGAAGTTTTTACACCATTGGAAAGCTCTTGTCAAGATTTATAATGGGTCTCCATTCATTTTTGGGAATTTGAAACTTCATCAAGAATCCATTTTTCCATGAGGTCTCATTTTACTTCCTATTGAAATTGAATCTCTTCATATGAGTCACTCATAGTCTGGCATCACTTTTTCTTTGAACTTGTCATCTTATGTGTCGAATTTCATTGTGAATAACCACTATTTACTCATGTTTTCATGGTCCCCATTGGGCCTCTACCCTATGGAAGCTTCATCAAGTCACCCTTGTTCATAGCATTAGCGATGAGTCACCCTTATATCCCATGGAGTCTTTTGAACATCCCATTCAGTCTCGTTATTATATATTATCCCCTATTTGTGTCACATTCATCCTATATTTCTCATATTTGGCCTCTACCTATCTTGATCTGTCTTTGAAAATCATTTTTCTAAGTAATTGACCATCCCCTTTAGAACTATGTCAGTCGCTTCCAGGTAAACCTCACATATTATTCTCTTACAAGGGAAGCAATTAGTCCACCCCTAATTCCCCATTATCCCTCCTAGTTTCATTCTTTATCTGTTGCATTTTTATGCTTCTTGTAACACATATTTCATTAAAATTGGAAAATTTTATTACAAGTACATCACTAAGATTGAGTTTTTTGTTATTTTGAAATTCTAGATCCACTATTTATTTCCAAATTTAATGAAATATGTGTTTTGTTCCTTTGTTTAGGACTCCTTATTGTCTCATCTCTAATGGGCCCTCTTATGTTGACTTTAGCACATTTATTCCAGTAGAGAGATCTATAGGGTGTTGTACTTAGATCTAGGTTCTTCACTCTTGGGTGCCTCAGATCAAGTAAAGAAAATCATAATTCCCCTTTGACTTGGTTGTTTCTCATGTGCTCGACTCCAACTCATTATCACATGACTTGGAATCGTGCACTTGATGGTCTAATGGTTTAGCTTATTGTTCTAGCATTCACCAGGTGTGTGTAAGATGTTCCAGACCTCATGAGGGGGTGGCCCTTCAGGTAGTCCCCCACATGCCTAGTACTCAATAGCTCATAATCTAGCCTCAAGCACACTTCTGTATATTTGATTACATTGGTTTCAGTCAATTGCAAAGCCCATAGCATGAGCCCCTCCTTTATATGGTGAATTCAGATCTTCAGAGCCCCTTCCTATTCAACAAGGCTTATTTAGTTGTGATCTTCCTCCTCACCTCAGCTTGGGGTCATTTAGTCCTATGTACTTAATTTAGTGGTATTCATTGTATTATTCATGGCCCTTTTCTTCCAAGAATATATGTATATGGGATTGTATTGTATCATTGTATTTTTGACCGTTAACACCATCACATCATGCATCATGTTTTATGTTTCTTAGACCCACATTATTGGGTGTACCATTATTATCTGTACTAAATTATCTCGACGGGTATGGATATGCCTCCCTCGCCTTATTGATATCATGTACACACCTTAAAAAAGACTTATATCTGACAAGTAGGTCTTGCCTCTTCTACTTGTTGTTCTTCCCTTCATTGTTGCAACTCCCTCTCTCTCTCTCTATGACTCCCCTTTGGTGTCTCATGAAAGTGAACCTATAATATATTTTGGTCATACAGTATGCTCCTAACAATCATACATTATGGAGCAATATGTTATCACTTAGAAAGTGATCACCTAGCCATTTTCTACTAGGATGATCAACATGCATTATGTAGTATGGGTTTTACATTAAAAACCCACTTTCACCTTAGGAAATAATTTAGAGAACCATTTTTTCTAAATTATTTTTGTTTACCCACTTGAATAAGCCATAAATTCATTTAATTAATTTCATGTTATTGTCACATTTACCCATTTAGTGAGAATAATTAAAAATATTTTCACTCATCCATGTGAATAATTAAATAAATCATTATTTATTTGTTATTCCTTAATCATTTAACTTTTCTCCCATGAAATCATTATTAAATCATTATTTAGTAATTATTTCTAACTCACTTTGATTGTCTCTCATTAAAGTAATTAATAAATCATTTTTATTTATTAATTACTTTAACCGATTTTTCTTAATTAACTTAATAAATCATTATTTTTTGAGTTAGTTCACTAAATATACATTGTTTACCATTTCAATAATATTTTCCTCTCGCAAATATAATAAAATACTCTTAACAGCTAGATCTTGATTTGATATAATAATATTTTATTATTTTACTAGATCTAGATTATCCTAGCATTTTATGATAAATAGAAAGGTTTTTCCTCACTCCACACAGATGGCCTTTTCATCGTCGTCACTATCATTCTAAACCATTCAAGCTCCAACTTTGAGTTCACTCATTCACTTTTCATTATGCTCATTGCAATCAATGAGAAAGAGAGATCAATTGTTGAATTGTAAGGAGTAAATGAACCCATCCCACGGAAGGGGATGCTATAGACCCAATCCTACATTCTTCTCTAATAGGTGTTTTTTTCCATTATAACAAAAAATATTTTATCTCCATTGGGTTTTACTATCTCATTTGCTTCCATATGTTTTTCAATATTTTCATATTATTTTTGTAAAAATTTTTAATAATATTTTTGCATATCTAAAGAGCATTAACAATTTTTTTCTTTTTTGTTTAACCGGATCATCACAAATAGAATATGAAGAAGACTTTTGGTACACTTACTCATAAATATTCTCCTAACATCATCCCACATATAAAAAAAGATATCCAATCTTACATGGGAAAAATAAACTTTGTACGAATGTTTATTCCTGAATTTGCAAGAATAGTAAGACCTAAGTGATCAATTTTTGAAATCATATTTAAATACTGAGCTTGCATTTCAACAAATTAAATATTTTATTTCTTCTACCCCTACTTTACCTACTCCTGATTTTTTGAAAGATTTTATTATTTATGCTAATGCAACTAAAGAGGTAATTTCAACCATCTTGTTATAAAAAACATGAAGGTCAAGAGAAACCAATAGCATATATGATTCAAATATTATCGAATACAACTTTTAACGTATTCGCGTGTTAAAGGAATTAAAAAATTTAAGCATTTAATCCTAGAAAAGCATATTGAAGTTAGAACTCCTTTACCTACTATCAAATTTATTTTATCACATAATATGTTATCTGGTATGTTAGCCCATTGGTTAAAAAAGTTGCAAGAACATGATCTAACTATCACTACTTCCCATACAATTAAAGGAAGAGATTTCGCACTACATCTTGCGCTCTATAGAATTCTGAAGATGTTGATTCCAATCAACAAGATTTTTATTTTAAATTATTTTTTATTCATCGTAATGAACCTAAACTTAATGATCATCCTTGGTACCATGATAATATCCTTTATTTAGTTCATCAAAAAATGTCTCGGTAATCTAGATAAAATTCAAAAAAGAAAACTCAGATTAGACACAACCAATTATGTTTTTTTAGGTGAATATTTGCTTGGAAAGTATCTAGAAGGCATGTTATTAAGATGTGTTAATTATAAATCTTATAATGAAATATTAAAATCTTTACATGGCTCATATTAGCAAGATGATCACGTAGGAGCCCACTTTTTACATGGCTCATATGAGCAAGATGATCACGTAGGAGCCCACTTTTTAAAGAGAACTATTGCTCATCAATTTTTAAGAACTGGGTATCACTAGCCCCCACTTTTTCATGGTAAAGTTTAAATTTGTTAAATCTTGCAAATAATGTCAAAGAGCAACATGTTGACTACAATATTTGACCATGCATCTTAAGCCTATCATTGCCACTTTTCCTTTTTTGAAATGGGGATTAGATTTTATTGGTATTCTAAATCCACCTTTTTCTATTCGTTAGGTTTTTATTTTAACTACAACAAATTATTTTTCTAATTGGTTTGAGTATGTCCCTCTAAAAAGAGCAAGTTAATTTTTTTCTTTGAAGACAATTTGCCTCTTAGATTTTGTGTACCAATTCATATAACTATTGCTAATGGTCTCACCTTAATTTTTTATAAGAATACTTTCTTAGGTAATAAATATGGAATCAAACACTCATTTTTCTGGTCATATTACCCACAAGGTAATGGAATTGCTGAGTCAACTAGTAAACAATTAACCAAGATGTTGAAGAAAATAGTACATGATAAACCTAGACAATGGCACACCTCACTACCATATGCTCTTTGGGATGATAGAACCACTACTAAAGTAGCAATTTGTTTAACTCCATTTCAATTGGTTTATGGACAAGAAGTAATTATGCATGTAGAATTACAATTGGCTTCTTTCCTTCTAGCATTACAAGTAGAGGAATTTATAGAATCTAATTTAATTAATTGATATAACACTTTGTTAGCTTTAGGTGAACAAAGAACTTGAGCACTAAATCATATTGAGAAAAGATAAGGAAGTGTTAATAAATATTATGATAAGAAAGCAAAGGATACAATATTTGAGGTAACCCAAGAAGTATTATTATGGGATCCTGCACATGCTCACAAAGGGAAACGTGATATATTTCAAACGTTATGGATTGGTACTTCTAAAATAGATGTTATACTAGGAAGAAATTAAATTCTATTAAAATATGAAGATGAACAGTTGTTGTCCTATCCTATCAATGGTTCTCATATTAATAATTTCAATGATCCTAATAAAGGAACAATGCAATGTTGTCTTACTCAATAAATATCATAGTCATAATTTTTCTTTTTTTCTTGTTTCTTTTGTTGTTTGTTTTTTATTTTATTTATTTTTTTGTTATTATTTTTTTTTTATTCTATGAAATCATAATTAGAATGACACACAAACACACACACACACATATTTTTTATGCTTATGAGCAAATAAAAACAAAACTAGCCAAACTCCAACATGTTCGAAGGGACAAGGACTCAATGACTTCTATAGATAAGTATCAATCATTGACTTTGACTTTAGAGCATGTATAAATGACCTCTCCATTCATGCAAGATGAAAATAAATTACTCCCCATTTACTTTTGGAAAGAGTTCACTTAAATGCACTTGTCTTTTGATTAGATCTTGATACTTAGGGGAGTGATTATTATCAATTATGAGGGGAATTTCAGGATATTAGTTTTAAATTTCTATTTATTCTACAAAGTCGTGATGGTCTCATATATTTCCTCGTGGATCCCCCATTTGTTGATACTAGTTTTTTTATTTTTTTTACTTTTGCATTAAAATTACAAAAGTACCCCACATTGCTTGTCAAATTCGATCCCCAAAAAAATTGTGTTTCCCTTCAACATGACCATAGGTTAGGGAGGATTCCACATGAGAAATTATAAGCATATTCAAAATTTTTAAAAAATCATATGAAATTGTAGAAATGAATGAAATACATATGAATGATTGCTTCAACTCTCAAAATCAGTTATTTGGTTTGAAATGTTAGTGTGCAAATATATCATATGGTATAGCTTCACAGAGCATCATTACAATTTTATGTTTATGTTTGATATCATGGTGATAATGGCATATAATTAAAGGTTTAATAAAAAAACATAAATTATGCATATGTTGGGTGGCAAAAGAAGGGTTTTGGTTCATAACCATTGGTTTATATGTAAAGGGTTGTATATATGTTGATAACACTCTTGACTTTGGCATTGAGCATTGGCAAGTTTGATATATTCAACATCAAATATCAACAAGGTATCTGAAGCTTATGTTGTAACAATTCATACATTTGATGGTTGGATTTTGTTTGAAAACTTAAATCATATATATGTCAAAGGTTTGTGACTTGTTTTAAATGTGGTATGGCATTATTAGTTGAATAATAGAAACAATATGTTCCAACACTTTATTTAATGGCATAGGTGATTGGTTGATTGTGATTATTGGCACAAGATTCATGGTAATTATGGATGGTATGATCACTTGGTTGACATGGCATATGGGTTGTGATGGTATGTATGTTTGAAATTTGGCATGGTATATGGAATATCTAGAAATATCCATCATTGTGCATTTTCATTGGAGTATGAGGTGATATGTAATAAATAAATGGTGGTGAATTAAATGGTAGTCCAACCACTCCATTTGATTAACAATTGGGATTTGTAGGGCTTTGTGATTGATGGTGGATATTGCATACATCACGTAGATGTTTTTCTTGGGTTTGGTATGGAAATAGACCTCCAGACTTAGTGTTTTTGCCTTTACTCTTTCCATTTTATTTGTTGTTTATTTCTCTGTGAGTGATTTTTGGTTTTCTTCTCCTTTCACATGAACTAATTCCTTGAATGATTCTAGATTATGAGATTCAAACTCATTTTTTTCATAAATTTGGTAAGGAAAGAGGGAAGTTGTTGCGCTGGATTGTGTGTTCATTTTATGCATCTAGAAGTTGGTTTTTGCGCTGCATATCTAGGTATTTTCACCTCATCTTATAGTTAATTATGCAAATGAAAACATTTTGGCTTTAGCAATAGACTTTTTTTTAATCATCTCTCCCATATACAACTTGAAATTGTTCTTTCACCCTGTAAATGATTAAAACTTTGTTGGCTGCATGGTATTGCCATTGATGTCAATCTAGGATGTCTACCTAACAAGTCAACCATGGAGTCAATTATTGTTGGAATTCAATTCAAAAATCTTGGAGTATTTTTCATGATGATAAGATGCTTGATGATGTGTTACTAAGGTGTTTCTGATGTTTGTAGAGGTTCTACATGTGTTATAGAGGGATTGAAGAAAAAAGACAAAGTTTTGGGCAGAGAGGAGGTGATTTTCCTTAAGTTAGGGAATCATCTTTAGGAGACAGTTGTGCACAGTATGATGATTACATCATCTTCACTAGAATCCCACATTATCGTGCGATGATATTCTCTGGGAGCTAGTTTGATCCCAGAAATGATGCTTGTAGGCGAAAGTTTTTTATTTGTGTGCACACATAATTTACCATGAGCATGTCCTACGGTTTTTGCTTAAGGTTTTTGGTGGTTTAGAGTCAACTTGAATTGGTCCAAATTCTATAAGGTAATCAAGTCAAAAATAATGATAATTATTTTTTTGTATTGATTGCATCTTTCATAAATAAATAAAAATTTGAAGTATGAACAAAAGTGTTTGGATATCCATATATGTGTGTGATTATTGCTTGATCACTTCATGTATTTTATTTATAGGAGGAAGCTTTATGAAAGAGAGGTTGATTCATTTTTTAAATTCATTGGAGATAATTTAGAACATTGAGATCCAATGGTGAGAGGAAAGACATAGTTGCAGCAAATTGTTGAAGGAGATCAGTTTTATTGCAAGGTTTTGTATCCATGCTTGAACAAATGCCTTATGCAAGTTTATGTAGAAATTTGATTAATGATCTTGTTGCTACCTTGGATATTGGATGTTAACATGTTTTCTATGGAATTTTTGTATTTCTAACATCGTGTATGCAATGAGTCATACCTTAGCATATTATGTTTTATTATTGCATAAATTTTATATGGTTGTAGCATTATATTTTATGTCTTGTATGGCTGTTATTGTTGAGACATGGCTAAGTTTTGCGATAAGATTTGTTATGTTGTTGATGGAGTTGTTTTGAGAGTGTGCATGTTGGGGATTTTGTTGTGTTTTATGTATAGCATTATATTTTCCACTTATGTACAACATATTTGTATTGCAAATTTTATTGTGGTTGAGATTGTTGAGTAGTTGATTTTATTTCATAGAGAGATTGCATTGGAGGAGATTGTATTCAATTTGAGCACAGAGGATATAGTGAGTCCAATTTGAAAATTGGATGAAATGTGGCTCACAAATGTTTTATTGTAGAAAGTAGTGGATCCAATATGAAATATTTTGAAACGTGGTCCATATAGGAGATTGAAGGTTGGGGTCTTTAGTGATAACAAGTGGTGTAGTGTAGATTCAGGGTATAGTGGCATCCTTCAGGTAAAGGCATGATAACTTCAGAATGGTGGCTAGATAGATGTTTGGGTGTTGGGGCATCCAATAGTTGACGACCAGCAAATTTGTGGGAGTGGTGGATTCCAGAAGGTGGTGGCTCAAAAATTTCATACAAGTAGTGGTCTGGAGTGAGTAACAGCTCACATGATTGAAAATTTATGGATTTCACACTGGTGGTCACCAATGATAACATGTAAAAGAATATTTTGATGATAATAATAAAATAAGATGAAGACAACAACAACAATGTTTTTCCTAGTTGGGTTTTCCACCTAACATCCGTTGTCGCCCTTATGTGATGATTTTTATGTGTTGATCATTGATGCTCTCATGGTTTACATGTTTATGTGATGTTGATGGTTACATGTTCATTTCTATTATTGCACATACGTTTTACATTCTTATGGTACTAATGAATGCATTATCTGTTAATGTGAAAGAAAAACAAAAACGGGTTCAAAGTGATTCATTCCTACACTATTGATTCACCCCCCCCCCCCCCCCCCCCATAGTAGTGTTAATTTTCCAACATTTGAAAAATTTATTCCACTTTAATTTGACTTGAATATATGAAAATATTTTCATAGTTTTAGGGGTTTTCCAGTTCTCTTTTGTTAAAAAATAAGAAACCTACGCCACACTATTGTTTTTTGAAATAAAAACAATGAATGAGAACTAAAGACATATGTCATTGATTCTATGCACAAATTCAAATGCTTTCAACTGCACACATCAAAGTGCACAATATACCTTCCTATTTAATCACTCCCTTCCTATGATTATTGGTCCTTAAATCAATTTTTTTCTTATACAATTGTCTGGAACCATAAAAGAGTTGAATCAAAAATTTTATGCACTATTGCATAGGTTGTAATAATTTTGGATACATATAACCTAGATATGAATCCATTTTTACATGTGATTTAGACTTATGCAGTGAATATTGGTTAGCTCCCTGGTGTAAAATCAGAATTTTAAAGGCATGATATCATAGAATGTGAGAAAGGAATGCTAAAAAAAAAGAAACATGACCGTGCTCTCAAGTCTTGAAGCTCTTCTTACCTACATTTATTCCATATGATTTATTTCACTTCCTCTATCCATAACCACTTCCGTTCCTTTTACACACAGAGTTTACTAATATTACCGGATGTATTTTTTTTTAATAATCTAAAAGTGACACAATATGGAATGTTTATTGGTTATTTTTTTGCAGTATGTATCATGTTTCTAAATGAAATATAATAGCAAAAATGAGTTTATTCAGTAGCAGATCATCTAGCAAAGGTTGTGACAGAGGAAACAAATATTGTAATTTGTTGGAAAATGAGAGAAAAAAAGGGTTTTTGTACATTTCAATGTAGATTCACCAACCTTCTACTTCCAACCATTTAGTCCTTCAATCATCTAATATGTATTTCCATCCCTCAATTTTTCATGTGAGACCTCATTCCCCTTTGCATCCACATCCTAATGTGTGAGAGATCCCTAAGAAAAACCAAGAAAATGACGAATGAAATTACATTCCCATCCCAACTCATGAAGAAAACTGGGGATGGGATAAAATAATTTCTAGTACTTCCAATTAGGCACACTTTTTTTGTAGTCATGCTGAATCATCTTCTTTGGAGTCATTGAATCTAAAGCGGCCTATTGATGCCCCAAATCCTAAACACATGGTGTTAGCTTGGTATTTTCAATGTATTGTTTACAATGATGTTCATCCTATTGGTGTCCATGCTACTACTATCATATTGTTCGCCATTTTATAATCATATTGGTCATGTTTCTACTGACCCTTTATCTGATTCAATTCCTAAAATTATCAATCAATTTTCCCATAGTTTCTCACAAGTGCATGATTTTGATAAATGCCTCAAATAAGAAAGCGTTAGTCTTGACCATGCCTTTACAGCTACTCAGAACAAAAAAAAAAAAAAAATATAAGGAAAGAGAAGAGAATTCAAGTACAAACATTTTGAATTAGGACTTTTGTAAGTTGACCAACACCTTTAGCTAAAGATCCCTTCTCAGAAACTACCTACAATTCCTTCCAATTTTATTATAGCTTATGATGGTTTAGTGGATAGTTGGATATCATCTTCAAACTTGTTCACATTTCATTTATGTGTAGTTATGTTTTTTTGGATGTTATTCAGAAAATTTGGGTTGATAGAAAAATCAAATATCATACATTCTTTTGATATATGTATATGTATATATATGTGTATGTGTGTGTGTGTGTGTGTGTGTGTGTCTATCTATATAT
>APFE031626847.1:253260-270384 GCA_000404065.3 Pinus taeda | reverse complement strand
CACACACACACACACACACACACATATATATATTTGATGTGTAAATGATGACATTCATTTGATGATTGTGTTTTTTTTAAGCAATGCATGTATTGGAGTTACAAGGTGATGGGTCATGCATTATGGTAGTTTAAATAAATTATGAAATTTAAATTAAATATCAAAATGGAAATTGGATCTTGTCTCCCTACTGAGTGATGTAGTCATCCATCTGTTAGGTTCCTATACCAATAGGAGTCATAATTTTTGAATGGTTGAGATTAAATGTGTAATATGTACATACCTTTGCTTTTTTTGCAAATGTTTTCCATATTCAAAAAAAATTAAAAAATGTAAAGAGGGTCTGTCCTAAAATAAAAATCAAAGGACAAAATTAATAAAAAGGTCAAAAAAGATAAAACAAAATATGAACCCCAAGAAAATAAAATACCATGAAAGTGTAAAAGACAAAATGCCACAACTATTTATTTTTTGTACAAAATAAATGATTGTGTGCAGTTTGTAACCTATGCCACAATCCATGATAGTCAAAATGTTTAAACTTGGTTATTTCATGTTTTCAATTTTAGGCTTATAGATAGAGAATAAAATTTGACCAAATAGTGTAATCTTGGCAGATAAGTAGATAGGTAGAGTAAATAAAAGGAGCTCAATTGTTTAATCTGAGCCCTTGGATGTAATAAGGTTAGACTTATTTAGAATACCACTGCAAAAGAAAAGAAAAATGTTTTGATAAGGGTTTTCCAACTTAAGTGCACCCTAATAAAGAGAAGTAAAAATGGTAGGATGAGTAGATGGGTAAGTAGTAGAAAGGTTGCAAAATTGTGATGATTGTTAGACAAAAGCATATTTATCACCCTCATCATGAAAGTTCTAAGTTTGAATGAGCAATTGGACATGCATAAAGTCTACAAAGGAAATTAATTAATTTCCCTCATGCACTTCACTTTCACTTAACTAATCTCCAAAATAAGTTTCAAGTACCCAAAATCTTAAAGTCAAAGGGGCTCAAAGCATTTCTATGACTTTTGAAGGGACCGGACCCTTGACCCAATGACTTATAGATCTTAAGTACTAAAAATCCCCTCATAAACATTCACCCCCTCCAATTCATTCATTTTCCCCTAATAAACCCCTTTTTCCAACGACAAAACCTTGTTTTCCTAGGAAAAGTGATCACCCTCATGAAAAAGACCCCTTTTCTCAAAAAACCCAAAAAAAAATTTATCCTAAGTTATGATGTATGTGTGCTAAAAGAAAACAAAGGCAAAAGATTCATTATACTTAGCACTATTTCGTTTCCACCATTTTCATATTAATTTCTAACATTCATATATATATTAATTCCCAAAGGAAAAAATCCCTTCCCTGTATAGTTATAATAATTCCTTTTTATTAATACCCCATCCCCGAAAGTTTGAAATATAAACTTTATAATACCCGAACCCAACAAACGAGTTAATTAATTGATCAATGATTAATTAATAATCTAACCCTCCACCAATAAAATCATTGCTGACGCCCTAACCCCGCCTTAATCCATCATTTGATTAAAACCCGCCATGCTAAAACATCAACCGGGCCCCTCCATTACCCCCCGTACAACTCCTATGCCCAATCAGTGTGTGATCGCCTCCCATTTAATTCGATGGCCATTAACCATTTCGGGTGGGCCCGAAACCCAAACTTTACTCGTCCGAAATGGGTTTTTTTCCCTTGGGCCCCTGATGCGATGTGGTGCCCGATGAATGGAATCGGGCGGCCTCCCCCCAAAACCACCCAGTGCTCGTAAGCGGTGCGAACAAACCTGCTTACCACCACCCGCTAAATGAAAAAGCATCACATCCCTCACTAACTACCAAAAGTACTGCTATTTCCCAAATGCCTACCAAATCGTTGACTTTTTTAATAAAGCCAAAAAATCATTATTCTTATTTTATCGTGAAAATAATGCTCCAGACCTTCATGCACGCAACTGACAATGTCCAACCGCCAACCTATGTCCAACTGCCAACCCGCAGAATCCAATTTGTTCAGACTTTCTATGACCGTGCACAGTCGCCCATCAACCTGTTCAGAGGCAATTTTCCACAAATTCCAGTTATTTAACCCAAAATTCACTGGAAACCTTGTCTAAATTTGAACCATTTTTTTGAATTGCTTGGAATTAATAAGAAATTAAGTGAAAGAACTATGCAACGACCCAAGACTACTCTGTATTGGAACCTAGTTGCCTTAATTGATTGAAAATCCCCATTACCCTCAAGAAACTGTAAGTTTTGTCCCCCATTCTTAAATCCACAAGAATTAAGAATGTCTGCCCCTATTTCCAGGGATGTCAGGCCAATTACAACTCCCCATCTAGACTTAGACCATCTCTCTCTGGTAGATAAAGATTTCCAAATTAAGGACACTATTGTACGTGAATCCCCTATCAAACTATACTATCGATACAGGGACCAATACCTAAACCAAGCTAATAAAATAGGTCTTTCCCAAGTATCAATTCCCTGAGGTGCATATTTTCCCTGAGATTGTTCATTATTTCCATGCAAACTACATTCCTAGTCAAAGAGCAGTGATGTCCCTAACCAAACCATACTTTTCACCATCACTGCCAAGTCAATCAATGAAATCCTACAACTACAACGAGGGAAAAACTTAACCCCTATTTCAATTGGAGACCTACTAAACCAATTTCCCAAGCTTACCACTATCAAGATTGCTAAAATTATTCAAACCTTCATCAGGGAGGGAAAGCATGTCCCAACAGAACCCCCTCCATATGTGGTTACCATATTTTCCCCATTTGGTCAGGATATAGTAGCAATGATCTCTTGTGTTTTAGACTATACCACTAGTGAGTATATAGATGAAATCATTTTAGCCTTCATGTCCATTTTTACTCTAGGAAATCCCCCTACTGTCATGTATGATTATGCCAAGTACATAGTTGATAAGATGCATGAACAGTTTTTGAGAATGAATAATGAAAGAGTGTTTAAATATTCTTCAGTTTTGTACCACCTTTTCTTATACTATCGAGCTAACAAGTTCCCATTCACTCTTCAAAAGCTTGACACTAAAGGTCATCCTAGGTCAGTAATTTTTTGGACTCCTTTGATACATAAGCATGATTCCCCATATCCATATACAGACTTCATAGATCTTTTTGTATATCCAATAGTGATCATGCTACTAGGAAGTCCTCCTCCAAGAATCAATTCAGACTTCAGGAGGATCCTGCAGTTGTCAAAACAACACAAAGTGAGAGATTGGTACTTGTACCAAAATCACACAGAAATCAGGATCTATGGCTGTGAGTTGGCCCCATATAAACTACCTAGATACCTCCCAATGAGGTTATTTTCTCTAGAGTACTTTAGGAATATAATAAACTCAGATGAGGTACATTTTGTTAAAGCCAAAAATAAGGCCTAGCTCAGAATCAAAGATCAACTGGGACCCTTTGTATGCAATAACAAAGAAGCTGGAAGAGAAGCAGAAGAATCCTTCAGAGACTCAAACTAAAACAAAGATTCATGTGGAAATATGATCCTTGTGACTTCATCTGCAATAGAAGACAGAAAAACAAGATGGCTCGCTACATTCACCACTGAATCCCTGAGATAGAGAAATATGCAAATCAGTTGGAATGGGTGGAGAATACTCTAGTGGATAGAGATAGCACTAAAGTTGTTGTTGAAAATGAATTAATTGATCTAGATAAAAGGCTTGATGAAGGTTCTTTCCTGTAGATGCCAGGAAAATCTCAAAGACAAGAAGAATCACAAGTACACAATGAACAACATACAGAAGAAGAGCCCCAAGTGCAAGAAAAGTCAGAACAACCAGACATATTAGAGGAATTGACTCGAACAAACATACCGGAGCACATTATGAGTACTCCCCCAGCTATGCAAACTCCTCTAAATGAGGATAAAACCCTAAGAAGAAACAGGGAAGAGGCCACTCCTTTAGGTAGAGCAACTTCACAAACATATGTCAAAAGGCAAAGGTTAAATCATTTCTTTGAGTAGGAATTCAAAAAAGAAACAATTGGAGCCACAAGCACAGAAATAGAAGGGAGCAGGCATGCTACTCCCTCTGGAGGCACACAAGAACCTTCCACATCACACACTTAGATGTTGGAAAGACAACAAAGTGTGGAAGTGTCCTCATTTAGAATGCCAGTAAACAAAGATAAAGATATCAGAGAGAGGTACAAGGAAATAAAGGCCAAGAATGAAAAGCTAAAAGCCCAAAGCTATGCATAATACTTAAAGATGGCTCCCACCAATCAAACAAGACTTATGTCAGCCTTTGATGTGAAATAAGGCAAAATTTGGATGACTTTCTTGAAGCCCACCACTCAGCAGCACATAATAGCAACAGATTACCAAAAAGTAGATTAGGAAGTACTGGCGAAGGATATCCATCCTATCGACCAGATTGAGCTGTGCAAACAAACAGGAGAAATGGTATATTCCACTTTGACAAGCAAAGCCATTGCAACCCATCCATTATAGAATTCGTTGAATAATATATCAGCATAGTTTCAATTAGAGAAGGCCTCCTCATAAGCCAAGGATACAAGAATCAAGTCCTTGGAGGACTTAATCATAGAGTTGGGACATGATCCCAAAGGTGTTAAGGCTGCAGAAAGGTTAATGAAAAAGAAGAATGATGACATAGCTACTTTGAAGAACCAACTCAAAATTCCACCATTACATCATCCACAAACAACAAAAGTCTTGGAAACACAAAAAGGACAAGAAGAGCTTATGGATTTGGTCCTAAATCTAAATGAACAATTGAAAGAAACAAAGAAAGAATTGGTCACATTAATTCAATCCAAACAGAGTGAAATGGCCACTACTTCCATAGCTGCCATTCCCACAATAACAACTGCATTCACTTCAACATTGGCAATCTCTTTAGCACCAACAGCTCCACCTACTACAACATTGCCAGTCACAACTGAGTCCACAACTGCAAGTACCTCAATAGAGAAGACAACATAATTAGTGAAAGCCATGGAGGAAATCTCCATCCAGGAAATAGAGCTTAAGAGACTTAGGGAGAAAGTGGCAAGCCTAGAAACTGATAACAAGCTTGCCCAAATACAACAGAAAGAAGAAGCACAAAAAGCCCTAAGGATGGGTGAGAAGATAAAGGTCCTTGAAAAAGATTTAACTTTGCAAAAGCCACTAGGACAAACTAAGGAGATGCTTTGGGCCAATATCATTGACTTTGTCAATGATATTTTGCCATCAATTCAAGTATTATTCGAGCAAACAAAATTGGTGAAAGTGGCCACCAAAGCAATACAAAAGGTAAAAGAAGACCTAGGAGACCAACCTAAGGATGCTAATTGACTCATCAAATTCTTGAATAACAAGAATAGGCATGAACTAAATGAGATTGGTGTGGAGGACAGAACTGAAGACATAATTAAAATCAAAAAGGTTCTTTCTAAAAGAAACCTTATGCTTAACCTAGAGGGAAAATGCCATGACATGCAAGTTGGTATTGACATATTCATGACAAAATTTGAAATTTTGAAGGAGAAAGGCCTTCAAAGTCCCATGGTCATCCATGACAAATTTATGACCCAATTGGACTATGTTGATAGGCTAAAGAAATTATCTAAGGACCGGACAAGCACTTCAAGAGTCAAAGCATTGCCAACGGGGAAAGTATTATATGATACTTTAGAAAATCTATTCTTCCTCGAGCATGAGGTGAAACATATATTTGTCATCAAACCAAAATTTGAAAAGTACACTGAGGAAGATGAGATATATAGAAGAATTCTCAAGGAAAAGTTACTTAAAGATGAATGGTAGAAAAAAATGATAGATTTACTATAAGTTACCACAGTAAAACTAAAGGCAGATGAAACAGGTAAACAAGGTCAAAGAGTAACAGGTTAAAGAGTATCAATCAAAATTTAAAGACAAAGATGAATCCAACATACACATATCAGCCAAATTAAAAGGGCTCAAGTTCAACTGCAATAGCTAGCACTACCACAATAAGAGGGACAACATGATGTAGTTTTCCATCTGTCTCTATCTTCATGCTTGAAGATATTTTGATTTCCTAGATTAATTCTCAAACTATTATGAGATGTTTTGTAATATTTGTTGTATAAATGCTTCACATTTCGAAGTATTTAGTGTGGATTCAAAGACATTTCTGTAGACATTTTCTTATCAAGTTAAAGTGCTCTTGTATCAAGACTGGATTGGCTTCTTGGATCATGGAATAAAGCTCAAACATTTCACAAGATTCTTCTGTAAAGTGGAAATCAAATAAGTATTTTCTCTCATGTGTATTATTGTTTTTCCTTATGTTTATTAATAATCATATGTGTTTCTATAGTAAAGGATTCTTAGTTGCCCTTTTCTCATGATCACCTCCTACTCTTCATCTTGATCCCGGTCTAAGGATTCTTTATTGCCCTTTCACCCTAGTTAGGACTATCTCATCCATCTGTTCCTAGAATTCCACCACCCAACCAAATTCAAAACCTTATGAACACTAAGAACTAGCCTAAAATCCCACCCAAAAAGAAGTTAAGTTATAAAGAGAGAGCCCTCTCTGGACTAAGGTTGGCTAGAACCTGAGTCTAAAAGATTAGGTTTTTGGTTACCTCGGATTATTCCTTCTTTTGATAACGTCTAGGGAAGACTTCTAAGTGATAACACCATCTACATTCTAAAATTTTCCATTCTTTTTATTTTTATTTTCCTTCTTTGAAAATTAGTTGTCATGGGATAACTATTTGGAAAAAATGAGTGGATAGAGTTGAGTATGAAATTAGAAAAAAGAAGAAAGGCTTCTTGTAAATAATTATGGAAACTCTTAACCCATATATTTCAGCTTGCGGAAGGAGAATAGGTTGAACAATGGTATGATTTAGTGTTCTTTCTTTAGTTTTGAGAAGATTATTTTGATTTAAACATCTTGAGTCTAATAGATCTAGCGAAATAGGTGTTCTTTTAAAAACTAGCAATGAGCCAGTTTATTAGGTTATTTTCTTGCTATTGAAGGTATTGTTTTATAATTTTGGTCATCGATGAGTGTTTAGTGTTGTTACTTCCTCATCATGGTTGAACATTGATACCTTTGTAGTAGCCACACCAATGTCCATAAAGTTTCTATTCGAACCGATTGCAGTGAGGCCTCAACTTTGTTTTGGTTCTTTATTGCTTGCATTTGACTCCTATAGTCATTAAACGTTGTCACTTATAAAGAGATGTTTGTCACATATTTTGATATCTATTGATATTGATTCATGATGTCTAAAGAATTCTTTTGAATTAACTCAATGAATAACTTTCATCTGTTTTAACTATCTTATGCTTTACTCTTATTTTCTTCTTATGTATTTTGTTAATATTTTTGTCTCTTATTTTAAATATTATTTCTCTATTAATTATTGGTTTGTACTTTTTGTAATAAAGTGTATATTTCATATTATAGCAATAAAATTACGTTTTTTATATAATTGTAAAGAAATCTTAAGTAATGGTGCTTATTTTCACCATTCATTTCAATTTTTGAAATATATTTATTGTTAAGTTCTTTTATTATATAAGTGGTTATTCCCAAAGCTATAAAATCTCAAGTTATGTTCCCATCTTTTTTGGTCTATTCCACCAAAAATTTGAAAAATGTTGTGGCTAGATTAGGTTATTTTTATCCAATAGTAGTTCCATCCCAATTCTTTTATCTATATCTCATGTTTATGAACATTTTATTGAAATTATGATGGATTAAATTTTCATTTATGTACTTGTATACTTTGATTTTGTTTGTATTCTCTTTGGTTTCTTGCTTGTGTTGCAGATTTGTACTTCTGGAGTGAAAATGAGGGTTTATACCTTAGGGATCAACATCAAACATACGACCCACATTTAATTCCTAATCCATTTCTTTGTTAGTTTCATGCAATTTGTATGATCTATTGAGTGTTCTTTATCAAAACAATTATTTCAACTTTGTTGGCTATCAAACCTAGGATCAAGGATTTCATCCTCCAACACTGAGTAAGCCAACCATGCCTCATGATCTACATGTGTACTTGAAGAATCCAAGTACACATCCCTTCCTTCACCTAAGGATATTTTTTATTTTGTAGAAGGATCATCTTCAAAACCCTTCCGTTTCTCATGAACTTTAGATTTGCAATGTTTCTTGTAATAGCCTTCTTTTCCACATCTCCAGCATACCTTTATGAATTTTCCTACATATTTACTAGATATTCCTCTAGATTTAGATTTCCCACTCGAGGACTTATTTTTATTTCTATTATGGGAGTGTCCTCTTGTAAACAAGGCATATCCATTTTTCCTTTCCATGTATTTTTCCACATCTCCTTTTCTAACAAGGATGATAGTATTTCATCAAAATTTAAAGTAGTTACATTACTACATAGGAAAAAACCAGACTATCCCATGAGTCAGGTAGAGAACATAACAAATTGATGCACTTATCTTCATATGAAACCTTAATATCAATAGATAATAACTAACTTACCACAATATATATGCTTTTTATAGTATTACAATACAATATATTTGTTGCCATTATGATACATGTGTTGTACTTGATGGCAACCCACTTGTAGCAGAACAACTCACTTGTATATGGTAACTAGATGAATCTACGTAACTAGATGAATCTATAGGAGAAATATCAGATGTGATAGAATGCATGGAAGTTGTGTTTATAGATGTGACAAAATGCAGGGCAATTCAAAGGAATCAGTTCAGAAGTAATGTACAATCACAAATCACATTTTAACAGGTCTCTTCAGAGGGAACAAAGTAATGGTACAAAAGCATAGGATGAAGGAACAAAGGACTACAGATAAGAATCAAGAAGTTGAAGAAAAAGGGCATTTTCAGGTATGTTAAGTTGTATACGCGGGTTCACTATACAAAAGGAGCGTGGACTTGCGGGTTCACTATAAAAAAAGACCGTAAACGTATGCATGCACTTTCATAGAAGAAAAAGCACGTATGGGATGAAAAATTAAGGAAATTAAGGTGAAAGAATACCAAGGGTCAATACCATGGTATTAGCCCACAATACTAAGTTGAGTAATAACTATTTGATCCCATCCAAGAATACCACAGATCCTAAGTGTGGTTTTGGTCCAAAGTATTGGTTCGAGGTTTTGGTCCAAGGTATTAGTTCAAGGTTTTTGGTCCAAGGTATCGGTCCAAGGTTTTGGTCCAAGGTATTGGTCTGAGGTTTTGGTCCAAGGTATTTGGTCTGAGGTATTTGGTCCGAGGTATTGGTCCTAAGTGGTTTTGGTCCGAGGTATTGGTCCTAAGTGGTTTTGGTCCGAGGTATTGAGAAAGCCAAACTATATAAGGAGGAGGAGATCAAAGGACTAAGGGCACAAGTAATGAATATCTTATGAAGTGTTAGATCAAAAGAAAATATGCATGTTATGGGTATCTGATGCTTTACTTGATCTAAACTAAGTATGCACTGGAGTGTTTGATGATAGATGAGATCTAATGATGGATCAGGGTCATAATGACTTATCATTATGAGATATGAAAATGGATAGGCTAGATCTGATTTCTAATGCACATTTTATCCTTTATAAGTGATGATCTGGGTATGTTTGAATTCTGGAATTGCAACGAAGTTATAAGTAATTATTTACAGATCTATACGCTTGTTCGCTTTGATGAAGTTGCATATATATGCTGGTTCAACTCTTCTAAGTAGCGTATGCAAAAGAAAATCTTGTTGTTCAAGGATGATTGATCTATCAGAGAAGCGCTGTTGTTTTTGTTGTTTGTTAATGATGCCTTCTTAGATCTGAAAGTAGAACTGAATGAATAAGGAAATTGATTCTGATTGATTGATTGATTGTTGATTGAGAAAGAACAATGATCCTTGTTGCTATCTATTTAGAACTCCATAATATAACAGTAGATCTTTAGAATGTCATTGATTGGTATAGTTTGTGGTTCACAGGTTTTATGATTTAGTATCTTTAGAACTATACGTAGGTTGGGAAAATGGAAGCAGCGTATACACACAGGTTTGCTTCATTGAAGGAGCATACACATCCTAACACATGCCTTTTAAGGCTATAGTTAGTTCTGGTTGTTGATGCAGAGTTCTGAGTTCAGATCTGTGTACTGGTTATAGTGATCTGTCTATTCCATTGATTGGTTGAATTTTACAGGGTTTGAGCGAATGGTTGGTTTAGTTGTGTCATAGGTTCAGTGATTGTTTGATTCAGTTGTGTTAGAGGTTCAGAGATTTCAGTGATTGATTGTTTCAGTTATATCAAAGATTGATGATTGGGTTTCAGTGATTGGTTGATGTCGATGTATTTGATGGTTATAATGCAGTGGTGATTCATTTTGAGCTTCAATGTTTCTAATGGGTCTAATGTGAAAATTTGATGAAACGTGGCATTCATACTGTAGTAATGTGTACCAAGAGTATCCAGTGTGAAAATTTAAGAAACGTGGTCCTTAGAGGATGCTGAGGGTTGGAACCTTCAATGAGGAAGTCGAAGCTTCCTGCCACTAGTGGCTGGTGATTTAATCAGGGAGTTGGAGCTCCCTTACAGTAGTAGCTGGATAATGAGTGAAGGTTGTAGCCTTCTGTAGGTTGGAGCCTACGTACTAGTAAACATATTGGCTAATACAAGAACCAAGGGGTTGTAGCTTCCTTCCAGTAGAAGCTAGAGAACGAGAGGTTGTAGCCTTCTGCAGGTGGGTGCCTGCGTATTGGTATGAGTCTGCACCAGAACAAGATTGTAAACAAATTTTCTTATTATTTAAAGAAGATAAAGATGACAGAAACAAGTGGTTTTCACCCACATTGGGTTTCTACCTTAAATCTTGGTGTTCATGTGTGTTTCTTATGTGTGATGGTTTTTTCTATTATTACTGCACATGGTCAATGTTTGATGTTTAATAAAGTACTGATGCACTGATTATTGATCACCATATGATGAATTAACTGAATCATAAGTTCACTGGATATACGCTGGTTACCTTAAGAATAGTTGCGTGCACACGCAAGTTCCCTTCACTGAAGTAGCGTATATAAATTTGATTATGGAAATGAGAAATTATTGATCTGTAAATACTGATTCAACACCCCCCCCCACCCACCCCCACCCCCTCTCAGTATTATTTCCAACAATTGGAATCAGAGCAGGTCCTTTGGCAGAAGCTTGATCGCTTGAAGGAGGTTCGTAGTAACAATGGGAAAGAAGCTAAAGAAGAAAGCGCCTCAAAAGAAGAAGTCATCTCAAAGGAATTGTGCAGTGGGAGAGACAATTGGCCTTTATGTGGAAGCAACTCTTCGGATTCAAAAACACCTCAAAATGAAGATGAACAAGAAAAAGAACTATCAGGTATGAATTTGTTGTCCTCTGGTGATACATTTCTCTGTTCATTTGAAGATAATGAAAGTGATAGCGAAACAACTGAATTTGCTATTATGGGTGAAAGAGAAAGAAATCAAATAGAGGTAGAACTTAAAAAGCTCACAGACACAATTAGAGATCAAAAAGATCTAACTGATCAAAGGGAATGTTCCTACAAAGAAGAAGTTACCAGATTAAAATATCAGTTGGAGGAAGGAAACAAAGTAAGGATGCAGTACAAGGAAAAGGAAGATCAATGTCAAAGGTTTTAGGATGAAGTGACATCATTGAGAAATGAAGTGAATGAAAATGACACAACACCCAAGGAACTTGTAGAAAGAACTAGCTACTATGAAGGTCTTGAAGCTGTGGTTGTTTCTCTAAAAGAATATCTCAAAAATTCACATAAGAAGACTGAAGAACTACTCCAAGCATTTGAAGAACAAGACAATGAAGTTCTCGAATTAATGCAACAAGTGGCAGAAAGAAGAAAAGTTGAAGAAATCATGAAGAAGCATTAACTTGAAAAGGAAGAGAAACATTAGGTTGAGGTAAATATCCTAAAAGGTAAATTAGAAGAAAAGGATAAAATTTTACGATTTCAAGATAGTACTAAGATTTTGGATAATATTCTTAGTAGTCAAATATCTCCTATTATCAAATTTGGTCTTGGCTTCCATGAAACTATTGAAGGTGAATCTAGTTCACAAGATGAGGCAAGGAACTCTAATGCGAAATCTAAAATGCTCAACAAGGAGATAAGAGGTCAACCCCATCAACAACCAAGTAAAGAAAGACTTCAAAGAAAATCATTTACTCCTAACTATGGAAGTGATAATCAGTTATTTTCTCTGATGAATAATGTTGAGTGTTTTGTATGTCATAATTTTGGACATGTTGTAGCAAGATGTAGAAGTAGAATGGTTCAAGCTAATAATAGTCACACAAAAAGATCATTAGCTTCCAAGTACTTTAAGGGATATGGTTTTTGTTGCAATATGTTTGGTCACAAATCCATTGACTTCTTTAGAAGGAATATGAATCATGTAAGATGTTATGCTTGTAACATGTTTGGGCATATAGCAAAAGAATGTAGGAGAAAATTTCAGTCAACATACCAAAAGGAAGAAACATCATCACACTCCAAGGTATGGAAGAAGAAGGAATTACAAACAGAAAGATGTGGCATAGCTCAGTATATAGACAAAACAGACTCAGTAGGAAATGAAAGTATGAAATTTCAATGTCATAATTCTCATACACAGTTATCATGAAGATAAGTCGCCTATATACGTGAGTTAGAAGCTGCACAGTCATGAATATGTTGGTTTGATGAAGAAGCAGTGGGGCAGACTCAAAAAAATGATTTGATGTGGTTCAAACAATTATCAATTATCTTTTCTGTCTTGATGATTGATGACTATAGTATGTGGATGTTATTTAGAAGTGCTTTTGATCCTCATAAGTTGTTGGTGAGTTGATTTATATCTGATTCATGATGATTCCTTGATATTTCTTACTGATATATGCAATGATTAGATCTAACAGTGAACATGTGGCACAGGTTCAGGGAGAGAATATGCTATGCTTCTAATAATTCATTGTTGGCATTATGTTTAGAAGTCTTTGGTACCTAATGATTCTTATCAATGGTGATGATGATTATGTGGCTAAAGTGTTTAAATGGTGCATCATGCTATGTTACAGTTATGAGTTTCCCATGATGAAATCTTAGATTATACTTGTATTGCTTGGGGTTACATAGTCGTTATTCAGATCAGATTTATGGATGATTGTGGATGACTTTTTGATGATGCATACATTACATATATGTTGCTTCCATGGTGATCTTCATAAGGACAAGGAGAGGTACAAAGCTTGAGTAGACAACTTCATTATTTGATGATGAGCCACTCATTTCTTTTATGTTGGTGTCATCATGCCTTCAAAGATGCATAAAGTTCATATGGTGCAGTTATGATGTAGGTTTCCTATAGTTCTTGGCTCTCACATCGTTGAGGATTGTTGTTGTTGATGGTATCAATAAAGCTTGACAAATGACCATGAGCTCATGGTTTGCTAGATACGTAGTTGACGGATACACATTATGTTGGATACATGGATGATTACTTAGGTTGCATATTGACAAATATCATTGGTTGGCTAAGAGAATGGTGTTATTGCAAGTCTCATGAAGACATAGCTATTTGAAGACATGGATATTTGGAGACATGACTTACTTAGTCACATAATAATGATGACTTCGTACCTTATGATGATAGGTCGATACTCACATATGTTGATTATCATGGTTGATGCATATCAAATGTGAGATGTTTCCTAGTGATGATAGATGGTTGATATATTGAGGGTTCTTGTGGAAATATCATACAGTTCTTGTTGATGATGTTATAATCATAGATAATGACTATGGTGTTTTCACGTACATATGATATGATGTGAATGATTTTGTGTTACTTCTTGGAGATATGACATATGCTTAGTTGATTCATGGAAGGTTATGATAAGGCTCTTTCTACTAAGGAAACAGAGCAAGTTGATCTTGGTGAGATCAAGAGGATGAGTTGATATCTATATGTAGCATACTTTTTCACAGGTTGATGATAATTACACTATCATATCTTCGGAACTAATGATGGACATATACAGGTTGTTGGTTTGGATATTGTTGACAGATGCTTATGGTGCAGATCATACATGGTGTATGATAGTTGTTGATGACTATCATGGTCTTGTTTAGATCTTTGGTCTCTGTTATAAATGTCATGTATATCATTCAATGTAAAGGTCATATGAAGACCCATGATGTAATAATATGTTTCTATCTGTCATAGTCTTTTAATGAGTCCTTTTTGGTCATATGATGTAATTTGTACCCCCACTATGCATGGGAAGGATGATGTAATAATTTCTATATTTCATTCATGTATAAACAATTGGTATATCCCCACTTGGTTGGGTAGATGAGTCAAACTTGGTATATCCCCACTTGGTTGGGAGATTGATGTATGTATGAGTCATTGGTGATAGGAAGGTCATACTCACATAGTTGAGTTATAGATTCATGTTATTCTTTTGGAAAATATTTTATGCAGACTCTACATGTGCTTAGGGGGATCATGGATGGTATAGTGCATCTCAGCATGTACAAAGGGGGAGTTTAATGAGACAATTCAGCATGTGCCTAGGGGGAGCATGATCAATGTTCATATTCAACTGTTCAGATATGAAATTCTTCATTTTGGTCAGCCGTTTACCCTTGATATCAAATATGGAGAGTATCTTGGTCCACCCTTTACCCTTGATGTTAAAGGGGGAGAGTATTTTGGTGTTGCTTTTTATCTTTAACAATTTCAACAACTTGCAATAATCAAAACCAACATGGTTGCAATAAAGTCCAAAGGGGGAGATTGTTGGCATTATGACACATATGTTGTACTTGATGGAAACCCACTTGTAGCAGAACAACTCACTTGTATATGGTAACTAGATGAATCTACAGGAGAAATACCAGATGTGATAGAATGCATGTCAGTTGTGTTTACAGATGAGACAAAATGCAGGGCAGTTCAAAGGAATTAGTTCAGAAGTAATGTACAATGGAAAATCACATTATAATAGGTCTATTTAGAGGGAACAATGTAATGGTACAAAAGAATAGGATGAAGGAACAAATGACTACAAATCAGAATCAAGAAGTTGAAGAAAAAGGACATTTTCAGGCATGTTAAGTTGTATGCATGGGTTCACTATAAAAAAAGAGAATGTACACGTGGGTTCACTGTACAAAAAGAGCGTATACGTATGCACACAGTTTCATAGAAGAAAAAGCACGTATGGGATGAAAATTTAAGGAAATTAAGGAGAAAGAATGCCAAGGGTCAATACCATGGTATTATCCCACAATATTGAGTGGAGTAATGACTATTTGATCCTGTCCAAGAATACCACAGATCCTGAGTGTGGTTTTGGTCCAAGGTATTGGTACAAGGTTTTGGTCTAAGGTTTTTGGTCCAAGGTAATGGTCGAAGGTTTTTGGTCCAAGGTATTGGTCTGAGGTTTTGGTCCAAGGTATTGGTCTGAGATTTTGGTCCGAGGTATTGGTCTTAAGCGGTTTTGGTCTGAGGTATTGAGAAAGGCCAAACTATATAAGGAGGAGAAAATCAAAGGGCTAACGGCACAAGTAATGAATATCTTATGAAGTGTTAGATTAAAAGCAAATATGCATGTTATGGGTTTCTGATGCTTTTCTTGATCTGAACTAAGTATGCACCTAAGTGTTTGATGATGGATGAGATCTAATGATGGATCAGGATCATAATGACTTATCATTATGAGATCTGAAAGTGGATAGGCTAGATTTGATTGCTAACGTACATTTTATCCTTTATAAGTGATGATCTAGGTATGTCTGAAGTCTGGAAATGCAACGAAGTTATAAGTAAGTATTTGCATATCTATACGTTGGTTCGCTTTGATGAAGTTGCGTATACACGCTAGTTCGGCTCTTCCAAGTAGCGTATGCAAAAGAAAAGCTTGACGTTCAAGGATGACTAATCTATGAGATCAGTGCTGCTATTTTACTGTTGTTTTTCAATGATGTCTTCATAGATATGAAAGTAGAACTGAACGAATAAGGAAATTGAGTCTGATTGATTGATTGATTGAGAAAGAAGGATGATCCTTGTTGCTATCTATTTAGAACTCCGTAATATGACAGTAGATCTTCAGAATGTCACTGATTGGTATAGTTTGTGGTTCAGAGGTTTTATGATTCAGTATCTTTAGAATTGTACGCAAGTTGGGCAAATGGAAGCAATGTATACATCCAGGTTTGCTTCATTGAAGGGGCATACACATCCTGACACATGCCTTTTAAGGTTATAGTTAGTTCTAGTTGTTGATGCAGTGTTCTGAGTTTAGATCTTTGTACTAGATACAGTGATCTGTCTGTTCCAGTTGATTGGTTGAATTTAACGAAGTTTGAATGAATGGTTGATTTAGTTGTGTCAGAGGTTCTGTGATTGTTAGATTCAGTTGTGACAGAGGTTCAGAGGTTTCATTGATTGATTGTTTCAGTTATATCAGAGATTTATTATTGGGTTTCAGTGATTGGTTGATGCAGATGTATTTGATGGTTATATTGCAATGGTGATTGATTTTGAGCTTTAATGTTACTAATAGGTCCAGTGTGAAAATTTGATGAAAAGTGGCCTTCATATTATAGTAATGTGTACCAAGAGTCTCCAGTGAGAAAATTTACGAAACATAGTCCCTGGAGGATGCTGAGGGTTGGAGCCTTCAGTGAGGAAGTCAAAGCTTCCTGCCAGTAGTGGCTGGTGATTTGATCAGGGGGTTGGAGCTCCCTTCTAGTAGCATCTGGAGAATGAGTGAAGGTTGTAGCCTTCTGTAGGTCAGATTCTACGCACTAGTAAACATGTTATGAAACCAGCTCAAGAAAAGATAGATCAATGCCTTAGAATTCAGCCTCTTCCAGGGGGCAACCTCCTTTACATTACATAAATGAACAATTCTTGGATGATACAAATGAAAAAACCTCCTTTCTATATATAGGAGTCTAAGGAGTCACAATATAACCCACCGACCTAACAATAATAATATAAAACCACAAAAATAACAATAGAGGGATTCTATGGGGCACAGTAATAACAATATGGGGG
>APFE031626847.1:220045-250037 GCA_000404065.3 Pinus taeda | reverse complement strand
TGATATATCATGTAGCATTTCTTCCTCTTATTCATGAGTCATGCTAGAGCTTTCAGGTTCCTTACTAGGTGTTTGCATTTTCTTTCCTTGGGGCATCAGTTACCGATAATAATGCTCTACTGGCCCTTTGAATTCCTTCAAAATAAATTTTCAAACCAATCTTAAGCAAAACTTTAAAAGAATATACACACCTTTTTTTCTTTGTAGGAGCTCTATATTTCCTCTGATGTATCTCTGTACTTTCAGAACATCCAGTTCTAAAATTGCGACTTGTGGTAGCCCTCTGTGTCCTCTTTCCAATGCCACCAATTTGACCCCAATTGGATTCTCCAATGAAGAGTTATGCCAAATCTCCCACAGTGACCTGATTATAGACCTTTCCAGAAGAGCGAACTTGTATGAAGCACATGTGTCACTATTTGGACCTTTGGCTCTGAAAAATATCCAAAAGAAACTACAGTCCGTCCTCTATCTGTACCTTTTTGCGAAATTTCAGTCTGATGCTTAGAGAGAAAGTTATGACGATTTTCCCCAGGTCACCTGTTTTGAATGTAATTCAGGAGTCTGCAAACATACCAACTTCCTCAGATCATATCTCCACAAATATAGTGCGAAAATCTCTGAACTTCGGACCCAAGCTGCAACACGATGTATTCTCAAATGGGTTTTTTTTTTACTTCTGAAATGTCGCAGAAAAAAAAGTTATAGTGAAAATTCCACAATGACCTATTTGGAGCAGAGAAACCCATAGAATCCAAAGCTCTGATACCAAATGTTATGAAACCAGCTCAAGAAAAGATAGATCAACGCCTTAGAATTCAGCCTCTTCGAAGGGGAAACCTCCTTTACATTACATAAATGAACAATTCTCTGGACGAATACAAATGACAAAACCTCCTTTCTATATATAGGAGTCCTAAGGAGTCACAATATAACCCAGCTGACCTAACAATAATAATATAAAGCCACAAAAATAATAATAGAGGGATTCTATGGGGCACAGCAATAACAATATGGGGGCAATAGGGGCACAACGATATTAATAAGGGGTACAACTACCATAGTAATGGGGTAATCACTAGTATTATAGGGACCGAACAAAACATATCAGCAAGTACAAGAACTAGGGGGTTGTAGCTCCCTTCTAGTAGAAGCTGGAGAATGAGAGAAGGTTGTAGCCTTTTGTAGGTGGATGCATGCGTACTGTTATGAGTTTGCACCAATACAAGATTGTAAATAGATTTTCTTATTATTAAAAGAAGACAGAGACGACATCAGCAAGTGGTTTTCACCCACATTGGGTTTCGACCTTAAATCTTGGTGTTCATGTGTGTTGCTTATGTGTGATCATTTGTTCTATTATTATTTCACATGGTTACTATTTAATGTTTCATAAATTACTGATGCACTGATTAAAGATCAACATATGATGAATTAACTGAATCATAAGTTCACTGGATATATGCTGGTTACCTTAAGAACAGTTGCGTGCACACGCAAGTTCCCTTCAGTGAAGTATCGTATATAAATCTAATTATGGAAATGAAAAATTATTGATTTGTAAATACTGATTCACCCCCCTCCCCCTCCCCCCCACCTCTCTCAGTATTATCTCCAACAATATTTTCCCCGAAAACCATGAATCATTAGTCCATTTGCCCTAGATTAGAATAAAATTGTATTTCCTTAACTGAAACTACAAAACCATGAGAAAAACCACCATGTGCCACAAAATAGCTTTTAGCAAAAAAACCATGTGCAAAAAACCACCAAAAAAAATCCAAAACAAATTTGGTGTCACAACAACCCCCCGTAAAGCCCCCCCCCCCAAAAAAAAAAAACTATGCCTAATGAAACATATATAAAACATGTCAAACCTAATGGGCATGCAAGATTCATTTTTAGTTGTCCCAAAACATACTAGAAATATTCCAATCCAAGAGTAAAATTGTTTTGGGCATATTTTGACACCCAAAACTCTATATAGACACTTAAAATAGTATAGCAAACTTTCCACTTGAAAATGGTAGCTCTTTGGTCAATAAATCACAACTCTAGGAACATGTGTGTCTTTGATATCTCTAGGTATGGCATAAATGAACTTGTGTATGTTTGATCCACATGTTTTCCCCCATTTTCCCACATCATTTATGTGTCAACCCTATACTTTCAAGATGGGTGCTTATCCATGTTCCCCAATGTGTTCTAATGGTACTCCACAACACCACTCAACCTCCATAAATGTGGCAAGTGATTGCTTCAACTAACAATTGAATCACGATGAATTATGGACTAATGGGAAAACAAAGTAATAAAATTTCAAATTCAAATTTTCATATAAATCACTAATTGAAGAGTTTATGTTAACAACAACCATAGTTAATTTTTGTAACTCCATCACCAGTTCCCCACCCATGGTATTATAATTTGTATAACTTCTTGCATTCTTAGTCAGTTGCTCAACATTTCTGGTTATCAAAGAAGATATTTTCATGTGAATCATTTTTAAATCATTTGGTTTGGTCCATATTCACAATAACATTTAAATTTCATTACAAGTGACAACGAAATAATTAGTTACAATAATCCCAGGGTACAAAATGGAGCTTTTATATCCCAAACCTTTAAGGGAACACCATTCCTCAATGTTCATACCATTTTATGTGTCACCCTTAGCAACACATTTCTCTAGGTGTCTCTTGTTCATTGCAGTAGTATGTGGGATGTTTCGTTTTAGCTACATCAGCATCGTGGCTCTTGCTTATCAGCATCATTTTTAATGTCGTATATTGTTCCCATTGATTTAGAAATGGTATTTTTCTTCACTACCTGGTTACTTCTATACTTTTAGTATTCCATCTAGTACCTACCTCAAAAAACCAACATAACATACCCATTATGGAAATTTTTGTATATAGTCATTAAATTTTCCATAGGATATCTCAATTTCCACAATTGAAGCAACATGCATTTCAATAATTGGAACTTTCAACTCATTTGTATGGTTATCCTCCACTCCATAACGCTTACACAAGTAATAAATTCATCTGGTTGCTTGCATCAAGCACACCATTTACACTCATGATCCCAATGAATGTATGTCATATGTTTTTCATATCTAGTCCATTCAAGTCTCCTCTTACTTGTAGTAACTCACCCATTTGTGTTTAGGAAATCCCCCTTATTTGTCACATAGTCCTTTGAGTGATCTACCTAATCAAGTATTGCATGTACAAGAATACCAAAGAGATTATTACATACTTATTGCCAAGGCATCCCTCTAGCTTGATCTAGCATGGTTACTTGTCAATACTTATGGAAATCAAGGTATGTCATAGGGTTGCAATGTCACTACAGTGGCCTTGTACATGTGCCTCCTACTTCAAAAACATTTATCTATGTTTCTTGGATAGATTTGTCATTTCACATGTATCATAATATATAGTTCTCATGAGATATATTATAATATTTTTCATCAAAATTTTGTTTTTCCAAACTCACTTCATATAGAAGCTTTGTTTCACAAACGTGAGACTAACCTTCTCATAATATTTGGCTCTTTGTAGGTGATATTATTCCCATCCTTCATCATTGGCTTCCATTCAATGCTATACCCAAGGCATTATACCTACAATATGGATTTTCACTCAAGGAAATAATGTCAGTTTCCTATGTGTAAAATTTGTTCAATACATCATTTACAACAGCCATCAAATTGGTTTCAAAACCACCACATAGTCAATCACTCAAAATTTTCAATTACATTCCATACAATTGAAAGGAATTCATCATTGTGCCACATATTCATTCAATATCATTGCACTCATTCCAAAGAATTCATATGGAAATCATATTTTTCATGCCACCAAATCAAATAAACTCAAGATTGAGAGTTTCTTATTCACACTCTCCCCTAAGATATATGTCTCAAAATTTGTTGGCAATTAGTATTCCCACTTCAATTTTTGTAGGAGTGAGATATTTATAGCATTCACTTCAACACTTAATAGCTTCTCATAAGAATTAAAAATCATGGTTATCCATGACACTCAATCATTCTAAAGTTTTTCCTACACAATCATGCATGCATTTAGCGCATCAAACAAATATATTGCTAATATTTTAAGAAATCACGATCATATCAACTATAATCCTACCATTATTATATTTCATTGAGTATTTTATGATAGCCATGCATTTACATGCAAAAGCAGCACAATTCACATTCACATTCCTTACTAGCACTTTTGACATCATCCATGTTCATGCATTCCTTAATGCATTACCCACCATAAATTCTCTTTGACATGTAAATGTATTACTCATTGATCTAATTATTGTCCATCATGATATCTTGCACAACTTTCTAATGCTTTATCAAATATTACGTGCTAGAACCTTTATGCCTTAATCATACCTCTCTTAACCATTCATGCAAAATATATAAAAAAGAATGGAAACCAATACAAGTTCAACCTAAAGGAATTCTTACCCAATTCCTTCAACTTATCAAATTTTTCATGTTGGCTGATTTTCATATATGTGTGGTTTCCACTTCCATTCATTCTCAACTGATGATTTCTCAATGAGTCCATATGGCTCTTTTAGCCCTTTTTGACAAGCATTCTCTTGACATTTCATCAAGGTTCTTTGTATGGCTGAAGACACTTCATTATCACAAATCCTATTTCAAGGAGTGTTATTTAATATCAAAATTTTAAGAACAACCTACACTTTTCGATGCACTAATTTGTCACACATCAATTGTTAGTCACTCAATTAAAACATGTGCGAAAACATTGTGAATTCCATAGCCAATTCATTTTAATCATTCATTCATTTTCAATATTATTTAAGTCTTAGAAATCAATTAAGCATTCTTAGGTCCAAGCTAATTTTATTGATATTGGTAGCTTGGGAGGTACTCCAAACCCTAGGGTATAGGGTTGTGGAGGAATTGGCACTACAAAATCACTTGTGGGCTAAGAACCCAAGCATGTGGGATTTCCACTCAAGCTTGTGGGTGTGAAACTGGACATGGATTTGGAAACTTGGCACTTGGAGATTGTAGGGCACCCCTAAAGGAACAAGGGGCACTTGTAGAACCAAGAGAGGCCTTGTGGATTGAGAGATATTAATTTTTTGAATGCTTTGGATGGCCTTGTGGCACAAAAAGAAAGTTGGTCTTGACTTGGTTCATGCCCTTAAGGGCTAGACATTGCCACAAGAGGAAAGGTATAAATAGGAGTGAGGAGAGACCTCATTCCTCGCATCCTAAGAGCACAACATCACATGAATATACCTTTGAAGTGGTCAGAGATCCAAAGACCCTAGCAAAGGAGATACGAAGCATTGGTTTGTGTCTTCTTAATTTTGTTCTGAGGGTTGAGTATGGAAGGAAGCAAGTCGAGGATGTAGAGGAGAAATCTATGAATATTCATGAAATATTTGTGAGGGATAAACTATGTTTGCAAGCTAAGTATCTCGGTCACTACTGGAGCAGATCTGAACTCCTTTACCAGATACTTTGGGCAAGTTGAAAGTGCAAACAGTGGTGAGGAAAGAGCTCTAGAAGATTGCAAAGGGAAGGAGCCTAGCTGTAGTTATTTGAGGAAGCTTTAGGCAAAGTTAAGGGATTTTCATAGGAATTACAGTTAGCCCTAGTGGAGGGCCAAGTACCTTAGTCAAGTGCATAAGAGACAAGGTCAAAAGGAGCAGTAGAAAGTTGTAGATAAGTTATGGTTATATTTCTCCTTGTTTTATATTGTTTGCTAGAGGATAGAGCCTAATTTGGATAGAAGTTTAAGGTCATCTTAAGTTTGTAAGGAGGGAAGCAAGTATATGATCTTGGGAGCCTTAAGTGAAAATCATATATGGATGTTTGGTCTAATAGGAGAGGCAAAGATTTGGATGGTCTCAAGTATTGACACCTTGAAAGACAAAGGAAAACTAAGTGAGCAATTGGATCATACCTAGTCTATTGTTGAAGAAGGACTTTCTACAGTTAAATTCGAAAGCCCTCCATACAAAAAATTTGTGTTCATTGGGTAGCATAGGAAGGCAATGTAGGCAAGAATTCCCTAAGATTTTTGTTCTTGAAGGACTAAGGAGCAGCTAGTGGGCAATAAGTCCCAAAGAAGATGAGGAGCAACAATGGGTAATCTAGAGCTATTCACAAATGGAGTTGTAAACAACTTGCAAGAAGACCCTATATGTTGAGTCATTGATGGATGAATGATCATCTAGAGAGAATATTAGAGTCATGTTTAGTGTCCTAAAGTACATGGATCATTGATAGAGGAATATTTGTAGACTGAGAGCCAAAGGACCAGGTAGATGTGTTCAAAGTACAACCAATGGAGTTGTGAAGTGCACTAGATCAACTATTAGGTTAGATTGTATCTTGTTCATGGTAGCTTGGCTTTCAAAGGAAAGATACCAAAGCGTATTTTGTATTTCTTGTATCAGTGATTTTATGAGGGTCGTGATCCTTGGTATGAGAGCACTAGACAATTGTATTACAGTTTGTTAATACAATGAAGTTGGGTTATTGAAAAATTGTAAAACGTTGTCTATTTTGTGCACTGGTTGATTTACTATTGTTGATATTCCACTATGCAAAGTAGTTTGTTGTGGAATTTGGATTGGAAGTGTCATAGATTCTAAGACCCTGGCCTATATTCTCTAGTGTCGTGGAAAAAGAACATATTTAGATTATGGCCTAGTCAAATCCACGTTAACTAATTCTTAAATATTCAAATATACCCTCTTATGAAACTTTTGCATTTACTCAACAAGGGAACTTGTCAATTTCATTCAAAACTTATCATATCAAGTTTATGCAACAAAATTTATTCAATTTTTTTCTTATTCTATCCAAGCAATCCTTCCCCCCAACCTTGAACTCATGTACATACATGTTGTCCCACTCTATAATTCAAGGAAACTTTAAAATGTCCCTAGTGTCCTATTTATTAACATCAAGTTTCACAATCCTATCATGGGCTATAATTTAAATTATTAATCATTTTAGAATCTTTTTCCATTGCTTCCTCATTTTTCTTAACCTCACCACTAATGGTGAGTGACATTGAATTTCTAGATTTCCTACTTATCTTCTTGTAGCTAGTTACATTAGCCAAGTCTTGGCATATTTCTTTTCCTTACATCTCCACCACTGAAACATGGTTTTCTACCTATTGATTTTCCATCATTACATAGATCTTTAGCATGCTTCTAGCAACTCCATCCATAGTAATAGCCTCCTGGACATTGAAAATTTTCATATTATTGTGTTTTTTGTAAAGTAAATCATGAATCAAGTGCTCTTCTTGGAAACCATAGCATTTCAATGGTCTTTTGTTTGACCCACTTCTTTCTATACTATTGGTTTCTAGCCCATATGTCTGAATTCCAAATGTTCTAGGAAACTTCTTTAGTTTATGCTTGTTCACACTACCAGTGTTTAGTCCATGTAGCTTCCTTCATATATCTAATATACCCTATAATAGCACTATATTAACCTCCTTTTAATAGTCTTGGGCTCTAATGATATTCTCATGACTATCCTTATAACACTCAAGTTCAACCTTTAGAATTCTCAATATTTCTACCAAAATAGGAGAGATTTCATCCCTTCTTCCCTTATCAAACCTATCTTCTTTATGTGAATCCTTTCCCAAATTGTGAATCATAATGAGATCTTCATGACTATCCTTATAATACTCAAGTTCAACCTTTATACTTCTGAATATTTCTAACAAATTAGGATAGGTATCAATCTTTCATCCCTTATCAAACTTATCTTCTTTGAGTGAATCCTTTCCCAAATTGTACTACACCACCCTATTGAATATCCCTTACTATTATACTACTATAAATCTTCTTATGTGCTAAAACAACATAGCAATGTTAGTTTACGAAAAACAAAATTGAACCTTTTCAACATGTTTAATTGCTTTGGCCATAAATTAAGCTCCACTACAACTACAAATAACAATCAATATTATGTTAGTATTCTTATTAGTAACAAATCTAAATCCTAAAATTAACAAGTCATTACAATAATCATTCCTTTTCATCAACAAAATTTGTTCACTCCAAGGCTTGTTGCTTGGCCATTGATCTGATGGGAAACCACATAGGCACACTTACCAATATTCTTTCCACTTTCATGAGTAAATATGATATATGCATTGACGTCACTTAGTTTCAAATTGAGTATTTTGTCTAGATTTATTTAAGGAGATTATCATCTCCAATAACCATACAACCTCGTATATGGTCAGCATACTACAATTTGACGTTGCTAGCAACAAGCTTACCTCCTACTCCATAGTCATATCAACATTATATGCATTACCATGGATTACACAAGGTACTCAAGGTTACCTTTAGGTATGTTATGCATACCTTCATATGCACATATACAAGCATACTCATGTGTATTACCTCACACGTGATTCTTTTACTGATATTTTAAACAAATCTTATTTGTTAAGTGCATATTTTCATGCTTACTCATTTCACAACTAGTGATCTCAAATTGATCAAGTATTTGAAAAGGCCTAAAAATCAAAGTTAATGCAATCAAGCAAAACACAACTTGAACGGGGGCATTTGACCTCTGAATGAATTAGGAATTGCTTTTGGAAGTTTGTGCCGAACCAATGTTTTACTGCTTGACACATGGCAAAAGTACAGGTTCAGCTCAGTGGTAGATCTCCAACTTCGTTATAGTGGTAATATCTCCAGTTGGTTACATGGTGAGATTTAGGTATATATAGTGATATTAAAAGTGATTTTTATTTATAGTGCATTAAAATTTATTTTTAAATGCATTATATAAAAACTAAAACTATATATATAAACTTAATATATGGTGCATTATATATAAATTAAAGAAACCTAAGCTTAAAACCATGGCAACGGAATATTACAAACCATATATGGTGGGGGTTAACGTTATTAAAGTTTCATAGTGCAAGAATATACATATGGTTGAACACATGTATTAAACATAGTGTATGGTTAAGATACTCTGACACTCTCGAATTTGTGATTGCAAAATGTTCCACGGAATCTCCACTTCAAACCATGGGAACAAACGATGTGACATGCTCCAAATCGACCATGACCACAACAGTTCCACTGACTTCACCATTCACATGCTATATTCGATATGGTTGTAACGATTTATGCCACAAGTCCACAACCATAACATATGCGATTTGATTGGATTCGTGTATAGTCATAATTGCGCCAAGGGATATTGTTACCAACCACATAATGTATATATGGTATATGTAGTTAAAACAAACCTTTCGAATATGTTAATTTTAGAGTGGATTTATAATAATAGAATCATATTGTTATATGGTTACAAAAGTTGATATGTAATTTAATTCCTACTAGAGCTTGGTTCCTTGAGAAGAGTTCTGACATTTTGTGTAACAGAGAAGATTTTTAGAGCAGATTTGAAGACTTGGAGGTGAAACTTCGTAGGCTTATTCCGGGAGTTGTAAGAGGTCTTTTTTTGAGCCGTCAGTTGCGTTGGAATTTTGAGGTCGAGTAGAACACAACTGGACTAGCCAAGGATCTTGTTGATGTAACTTTGATGTATTTTTTTTTAGATTTGAATTTTTAATATAAAGGCCTCCCCGTTGAATATTGAGCTCAAAGATGTAGGCTTTGAGATAGCCGAACTCCGTTATCAATTTCTTGTGTTGTTTTCTTTCACACATCTTTGTTGTTCTGTTCTTTTGCTACAACATTATTATTCAGTTATCCATTCTTTACAGTTTATGTGATTAAGTGGTGTTCTAATAATTCATGCATTAGCTTGTTTTTGCAACATAAGCAAATCACAATTTCAATTAAAGATCTTTCTGTTGATCATTTGGTATCAGAGCGAGTTGTTGATAATTGTGATTCAGAGATTGTTGATGATCACCAGGAGAAAATCAAAGCTTGGTGAAAGATAATTTGTTGCAGGAGATCCAAAAGTTGGCTCGATAAGAAGGGCAAATCGAGGAGAAGAGATGGTTGAAGAAGGAAGCATTGATCATCCGTTTGGATCTGATGTAGGCTTCATAGATTCTTTCATGACTTTATGAGCCATGGTCAAAGAAATGTATCACAAGTTTAAGACAAAAAAATCTAAAGACAAAGAAGGACAACCATCACAATATGGAAAAGAATATGAAAGCAATAAAAAAGACCCTATCACTTCTCTCTTGACTCCACCTAAAACTTCGAAACCATTGTTGAAACTCGATGTTAAGTTTGAGTTACCCATGTACAATGGAGAAGTTGATGCCGAGATGCTTGACAACTGGGTCAAGAGAATGGAGGTATATTGTAGCGTGCAACATATCACAGAAGATGAAGTCAAAAAACTTTAATAGAATGGGAAGGACTAAAAGTTAGGAAAGGTCTTTTAGTGAAGGAATAACAGATGAGTTTCATAAGAAGGCGTTGATGTTAGATATTCCTTTGTATACTCAAGGAACTCTAATGAAATACATAGGAGGATTACCTGAGTATGTTCACAATATTGTATTTATGTTTAGTCCTACTAACCTTGATGAAGTGGCAATACAAGCGACTTACATTGAAGCAGGTAAGTTGGAAGTTGGGATATCATCGGAATCGATCGCCAAAATGGAGAGCAAGGGAAAAGGGAAATTGAAGAAAGTAAAAATCACCAAGAAGGAGGTTGAAAATCTCTCTTGTAAACATTGCAAGAAAGAGGGCCATGATGAGGATCACTATTGGCAATTGCAGCCCGAAATGAAACCAAAGTGGATCAGAAAAGGGAAGCAAAAGGTTGCAGCAACAGTGAAACCAATGGACCTAGGGTCAAATTCCGGCAATGAGACGCAGATCGCATCATTGATTATGACCGGTAAATCCAATGAAGGTAATGATTCTAACAATTCCAGAGGCAAGTTATTTGATATAAGGGTTGTTATGAAACGTACAAATATCAACACATTTTTAGATAGTGGATCTCAAGTGATTAAGCAATTGGGATTGAAAACCATAAAGCATCGTAAACCTTATACTTTAATTTGGATGAGAAGAAATCATAAATTACGAGTAACTGAGCAATGCATGTTATCGTTTGCAATAACTTCTCAATTTAAGGATAAGGTGATGTGTGATGTAGTAAAACTAGATACATGTGGGATGGTCTTGGGTAGCCTGTATTTATATGATAAAAAATAAATATTTTACAGGAAACAAAATCAATATCATTTGTTCAAGAAAGGAATTGAATATGTTGTACATTCTCATTGCACAAAAGCAAATAAATATATTTTTATACTTGAACAGTTAAAACAAGCAGCTTATGCCAGTAAATATGTTGTTGTACAATGTAAATAACCTAAGAAAGAGATCATTAAAATTAATCACAAGCAAAAAGACATACTTGAGGGATCTAAAATTGTGCATCAACAAGAGTTGCAGCATGATAAGTTGAGTTTTGTTTCAGCTATGAAAGGAAAGTAAGGTATGGTTTCAGCTATGTCAATACTTTCAATGTTGTTAATGGGTTTATTATTGTTTAGTGGTGCTTGGATATTAGCAACAAATATGAATGTAGATGTGGGTGAAAAAGGACTTAATAGATTCTGCAGTTTGTGTTTTGCCGACGATTGCATGGATGAGTAAAGTGTACAGGTTCAGAACATGGTGGAAAGATACCATCCAAGTGGGAAAATGGAACCCACATTTTTTTTATTGAACTTAATCCTTTTGGTGGTCTAAAAGGTCTCAGTGGGGTGGAAATGATCCAAAATTGATCAAGGATCTGAAAAGGCCTAAAAATCAAAGTTACTGAAATCAAGCAGAAGTAGTGCCATTGCGTAGAGTTCGCAGAAACTATCCTACGCAACTTGAATGAGCACATTTGACCTCCGAATTAATGAGGAATTGATTGTGGAAGTTTGTGACAAACCAATGTTTTACTGCTCGACACATGGCAAAAGTACAGGTTCAGCTTAGTGGAAGATCTCCAACTTCATTACAACGATAATATCTCCAGTTGGTGGCATGGTGAAATTTTGGTGTATATGGTGATATTAAAGGTGATTTTTATTTATGGTGCATTAAAATCTATATTTAAATGCAGTATATAAAAACTAAAACTATATATATAAACCATATATTAAAAATATGGTGCATTATATATAAATTAAAAAAACCTAAGCTTAAAATCGTGGCAACAAAATATTACAAACCATATATGGTGGGGGTTAACATTATTAAAGTTTCATAGCGCAAGAATATACATATGGTTGAACGCATGTATTTAACATAGTGTATGGTTAACATAATCCGAAATCGTCAGATTTGTGATTGAAAAATGTGCCACGGAATCTCCACTTCATGGGAACAAACGACGTGACGTGCTCTGAATCCACCGTGAAAATCCGCCGAAAAAGCTTTCAAAAAGTCGCATTATAGACTACTGCGACCAGGAGTTGTCTATAATGCGACTTTTTGGAGATTCCGGTGACGGAATCCGGCGAAAGAAATGAGGTTAAATCTTGATTTTTAAGCAGTTAAAATGGTTTTTTGACTGCATATTTGGATTCAACGCCCTGGAAAACCCCTGGGAGCCATTGATTGTGCAGAAACTAGCTATCAAACTTGGGATTCCAATGAATTGCTGCCGGATTTTGACCGGAAAAATCCACCGAAAAAGCTTTCAAAAAGTCGCATTATAGACTACTGCGACCATAATAGTTCCACAGGCTCTGCCATTCACATGCTATATTTGATATGGTTGTAATGATTTAAGAGACAAGTCCGCAACCATAACATATGTGATTTGATTGTATTCATGTATAGTCATAATTACGCTAAGGGATATAGTTAGAAACCATATAATGTAGTTAGAAACCATATAATGTATATATGGCATATCTAGTTAAACAAACCTTTCAAATATGTTAATTTTAGAGTGGATTTATAATAATATAATCATATTTTTATATGGCTACAAAATTTGATATGTAATTTAATTCCTACACTGTTTTCCATTAGGGTTTTGTTACAAACACTATATATACATGTAAATTTATGCCATGAGGGGGATAGGAGAGGTGAGCTTGGTTTCTTGAGAAGAGTTGTGACATTTTGTGCAGCATAGAATAGTTTTAGCGCAGCTTTGAAGACTTGGAGGTGAAAATTTGTGGGCTTATTCTGAGAGTTGTAAGAGGTCTTTTTCTGAGCCGTCAGTTGCGTCAGAATTCTGAGGTCAAGTAGAACACAACTGGACTAGCCAAGGATCTTGTTGATGTAACTTTGATGTATTTTTTTTGGCTTTTAAGTTTCAATATAAAGGCCTTCCCGTTGAAGACTGGGCCCAGAGATGCAGGCTTTGAGATAGCCGAACTTTGTTATCAATTTCATGTGTCAATTTCTTTTGCACATGTTTTTGTTCTATTATTTTGCTGCAATATTATTATTTTGTTCTCCATGCTTTACAATTTATGTGATTAAGTGATGTTCTAATAATTCATGCATTAACTTGTTTTTGAAACATAAGCAAATCAAAATTTCAATTAAAGATCTTTCTGGGGATCAACCAACATTATAGATTTGTTTATCAAGAAAACATTCTCTTACACACTTACATCCATGAGCATCATATGTCACATAACCTTTCACTAAGTAAACCCAACCAATACCACATCTATCCAAAATATATTAGTTTCATTATGCTTTCTTACCAACTCAGCAAATATGTGCATTTGTCCTCATGCATTTTAGCCAACAATCCTATGCCACACTCCCTTCTAGAAATGTCTTAACCACATCTATTCACTTGAAGAAATGATGCCTTGCCATTCAAAACATGAGCACAGCCTTACAAACATCCACATGCATTCAATTACATCCACTATACTTTCCATCTTTAACTATGAATTGTTATTTTTTCAGATCAACTTCATCCCTAGGAGATAGACTCCTAAGACCATCCTTCCCAAAGGCACAAATTTTCCAAGCATGACTTTATTTTCCTATAGAGAACACTTCCATCTACACAGTTTCTCAAATCCAAGAAACTAGAATTATCCAAGGCCACTCCAAGCAAGACTTGTTTTCAAGCATAATTAGTAAGCTCTATATCTTACTCCAAATGCATCTCTATGGTGTCTCTTTGACCCTATAATCATAGTGTCTAAACCCTAACTCTTTAGTGAAATTTTACAACCCCTCTAAGCATAGTTGACTTCACTCTTAAGCTTTAAGAAGTAAACCCAAGTGCATATAGATAAGCCATAAATGAAATTTAAGAATTATTTCTACGCAAAGAAAGAAGGAGAAGAAACTGGACTACACAAATTGTTATGGAAAAGTTGCAAGGGAGCCAAGGTGTGCCAAAAGGCATGTTTGTCAAAACTATCTCGATGATGTTTTGCATGAAAACAACCAAAAAAATCACTACCTCTATAATAAATTAGAGAAAGACCAATCAACATATTTTGATTACGTAGTTTTTGTAATGAATGACAATTTAGATGACCAAATCACTCATGCGAAAGTTTTCTCAAGTCATCATTATGAGCAATAAAAATTGAGGGAAAACATGATGACCCCAAGTTATCAGCCTTGTACGACCTAGTAATATCATCAACTATTCCAATTCCTAAGACATGCTTGAGATATTTTAAGTCCTTATTTACAATTTAGCAAGGTGAAAACCCTATTATTTAATCTTCAGTTGAATGATTGATCTAATATACAAATAGAAATTTGTAAGAAAGACTCACAACAGATAATACATCATTGAAATAACCATTATCTACCTTAATTCTTCCATATCCTACAACACTAAGAGATCTATCATCACCAACAAATATTTTTTTGGGGTTACAATAATTTAGAGCAGAAAAAATACATTGTTCTTATCCATTTGATAAGATACTCCAAAATCAACAAGTATAAGAAGAAGGTGTTGTAGCATTGAAGAAGAAACCTAAAGAAACAAGTGCATGTCCATGAGAAGAAATATTAGAAGAATAATAATTAATACTAATGTTGTGCTTCTTCATTGTCACTTCTAAGTCCTTCGCCCTTTTAAAACATTTAAATTCAAAATGATCATTTCTCTCACAAAAATTGCAATGCCTCTTAGTCTTCTTATTATTTTATTTTGGTTCTTCATTACCATTGGTGGCAGATGATGGTGGAGATGGTTTTAGGTCCTTGTTTTTCTATTTGTTGCGAAGATGTTTCTTCTTGGAATGATTATTTTTATCTTTTTATCAAGCCATCAAGGTATTATATTTATTTATAGTGTTGATAGCTCCAAGATGTAAGAGCTTGCCATCTATCTCAACAGAGTCACAAAAAGGTTCAAGAGTGGGACCTTTATGTGCATCCCTTATAGCTTCTCTAGTGGCATAAAAGGTAGATAAAAAAATATAATATGCAAGACCAACCTTGGAAAGAGTAGCATATATGCATCAATCATCCTTCTGATCAATTTGACAAGCTTTAAATAAAATTCCAATTGTTTTAAACGTAGACAAAAATATTCAATGCATGGAAAATCATTAGGACTTAAAATCCTTATATTATTTTCAACTTGATGAGAATTACTCATGTTAGGTTCACCAAATATAATTTTCAACTTTTCTTAGGCCTCATTTCAGTCATTGATTCCTTGAATATAAAATAGTAAAATAGGAGAAATGGAATTTCTATTAACCACATGATTTTTTATTCTCACTATCCCATTTGGATTTATTTTTAGCATAACTCAAGTATTTTTCTTTTCCCAAAGTAATCCAATACAATCCTTTACTTCTTTGTACATCATCCATGGGGGATTTCCATGATAGTTGCTACTAGTAAGAAAAAGTTCACTTGGAGTATCCATATTAGAATATGTAGGTAATATGGATTCAGAAATTGAAATTGACTATATTGATGGAAATATCTCTAAAAATAGGTTGTTTAAAAAAGGGACTATATTGATGGAAATATCTCTCTCTCTCTCTCTCTCTCTCTCTCTCTCTCTCTCTCTCTCTCTCTCTCTCTCACTTAATCTATCTCTCTCTCTCTCACTTAATCTCTTCTTCTCTCTCTCTCACTTAACATCTCCTCTCTCTCTCTCTTAATCTCTCTCTCTCTCTCTCAACTTAATCTATCTCTCTCTCTCTCAATTACCTCTCTCTCTCTCTCTCACTTAATCGCTCTCTCTCTCTCTCTCTCTCTCTGAACCTTTAAAAAAAACACTTGAAAAGAAAAAGGCAAGCTTTAACTCAAGACATTTCAGCAAATAAACTTCCAACCAAATGAACTAATGCATACCAAAGAAACACACGTTACCTAAAGGCGCATAACTCCAAGTTGATCTTAACTAACTCGTATGTGTCTAAATATCCTAATAATATACCAATAGGAGAAATCTATGTTTATCATGAAGTGTGGACATCTTGCTCCAGAAATAAAGCTAAGCGACATATATAAATTTTCATTGTAATTATAATGTAATGTGTTGTTAACAAGGTTGAATTTTCCACTTATAGTCTTAAGGGGATCTCTCTGGTATGATTCTCCAATTAGACTTCACACTATTTGGGATAAGATTCTCATCCAAAGTGTGAAACAATCATACAATACCAAACAACAATAAAGAACAGCCTTACAACATTCAATAACACGTGATAGAAAATCCTTGTCGTGGCCATTTAGGATTCTAAGTATTAGTGTAGAAACAGCCAATGCCAAATCACAAAATATCTCTAAGAAACCCAATAGTGGGAGTACATAAATTTGGAAGCTAACCTCATGGTAGTTACAAGCTTCTCCCCTTCAAGAATGCTTCAAGAGTCCAAAAGCTAAATATCTTGTCTATTTCCTAGAGGGTTACATTTATACAAAATGAGGTCGCTTTCCACCTTCCATGACTCTTCATCTACCCTCATTTCTAATTTATAATACACTTAATTTTCTAATTTTGTTTTCTTTTACATAGTTACATTAAAATTCAAAATAAATAAAATAAACACCTATCATGAACTTAACTCCAAAATTGACAAGTCTTGGACTTGAGCTTGTAACCCTTTGGTCATATGGGAATGTTAAGCCTTATTGTCTACTACAATATACAAAGCCTTTCTTGAAATTATCCCCTCATCGGTGACTTGATATCAGAACATATTAGCCACCACTATCTTCAAATCAACATGGATTATGTGGAATAATGAAGTAAGCATTGTGTGTAACCTTGTGGGCTCCACCAAGTGTTGTTATAATGTTTATTTGGTTGGTTTTATATCCTTCTCTGTTATAGCCAGTGATCGTGCATGCATCATATCCTATATTTCATGTTCAATTTCTTGTTCGGGACTCACCTCTCCCCATGCTCTGGTGGAAACTAATTTTGGGGCTTTGATTAGCCTCTCCATCATGTTGTGGTGTTGTTGATATGTTCCCATATTTTTTGTCACATCTTTATCGAGCTTTTCTGAAGCTCAGGTGGAAATTCTGATCTCCACTTTATCCTTCTCTCTACATAGTTCATCTTTCCTTGGAAAAGTCTCTGATGAATATGGGTGTTTTGTACTCCACTCATGCATTGTATTGATGGATTCTAAGGTGTCCTTTAGTTGAACACCTTTTTTTTAACTACATCTTGAATCGACATGAGCATGGTTGTCATCTTTTAAAGATTTCCAAGCCATCAATATAGTTTCTTTACAATGTATTCTAACAATTTATTTTCTTCCAAAATTGCATTCTGATAATATTTGTCACAAGAACTCCATGCCGATATAGATTGATTTTCCTTGTGCATCATTTCGATTTTCTTGATGCGCCTTTTTTAGGCTCTTGTCTTGTTCATTCACCTTTTCCATTAAATGTTCTATATTATTTTCCACCGTTGAGGAAATGGTTGTTCCTACTAAGGCTATGGTCAATGGATTCTGTAGGGTGTTGGGCACTATGTTCCTTTCCGAGATAGGATTTATTGGTTCCTAGGTTAGATATATTGTCCTTTCTTAGACAATTTGGTTGGTATTTTTATCGAATCGAAAGCTTTCTAAGTTCATCATTTAATTTTCATCACTCACAGTGATGCCCATCTCTCTAATTAGAAAATGACCTCCTATTAATGGCAATGAAACCGAGGTTGATGGATCGATATCCATGTTGGGAAAAACGTCATTGCCTACATTCTAAGCTTCCTTTTCTTGTAGCTCTTTTAGCCTCACCTCATCATGAGATTTATTTTTCTAATCTCCTTTTCAAGTCACTCTTCTTCTTGTTTATTATTTTTATTCTTCCTTTTGTGACCTTTTTCTTTCTTTCATTGGTTTTTGCTCTACCTTTGTCTTTTCTTTATTTTCCCTCTCTTCCTTTAACCACGAGTTTGATTTTAGTTTCTTTTCATTTTCCTTGTTAGTTTATTCATTTTCTTTTTCTCTTTTTTTGAGCATCCTTCTTATTTTTTTCCTCCCATTTGCAAAGTTCTCTAATTGCATTTTTGGAGTCATTCATGGGTTTGGAGCCATTTTTTCCCGTGGCCTTTACAACATTATAGATTTTTTTTTTTTCCTATTAGAAATCAATTAACGAAGCAACGAAATACACAAAATATTGCAGAAACACATAAAACAAGAGAGACAAAGATATACATGGTTCACCCAATTTGGGCTACGTTCACAGAGAAACATCAAGTCCTTCCTTTTATATTATCTATCAAAATGAAGAGATACAACCTACATCAGATCTGTTGTAATTTCCTCTTTGCTCTCACACAGTATCCTCTCTCTCTCTCTCTCTCTCTCTCGCGCGCGCTTAGAATAATCATCCATAGTCACAATAAAATTCCTTCATATAAACTAAGCGGGTGCCTTCTAGGGAAAAAAACCCTAAATTAACATAAATTCTACCATCAAATCATATGCCTAATGAACGACCTAGATAGACTACGAAATTACAATATTTTACGAGGCAATTTTTCATCTATTTTTAGATTTGGGGGCACTTCCCTCTAACCCCTGCCAAGAAGTGACTCATAAAATTCATTGTCACCCCCCTTGGACCCCCCTAATATAGATTAAACATGCAGTGTTGTCGCCTCGTTAGGAACAGGGATCCAACGCGAGTGAAATGAAAACCTTTGAAAAAACAAGAGGACAATCAGGTTGCACACCCAACATTTTCCTCATCTTCATTAATTTGTGACGAGTGAGTCCACTTGCACTTTCATTAGGAGAAATGAGATGTGACTACAACCCTTAGGTCATATCTATGGAAGTCAAGCTCCCCAAACATGAAATTCTCTAGATCTATTGCTTCAACCTGTGCTTCTTTAAAATTCCTTATACATTACATGCCTACATAAAAGAGTTACGCAGACCACAATACCTTCTTCAATATAGCTAGTATCCTGCCAGCTCCAGTGACTACCTAATATGAAACCTCTTGCAAAATTACCTTATATGTTACAGGCAATGGAAGTTGGTATGATGGCTTCCATGACCCAAAAACCCTAATTTAAGTTGATTCTAGTGGGGTGAACCAATCAAAAACTTCTTTTAATGTTGCTTTAGTGCAATCTAACATAGAAGGTGAATCATGGTCAAACCGAATGTGGAATAATAATCAAATAAAGCCTTCAATTATTCTCATATATGACTATGCATGTTGGTTTTCCCACAATGCCTTGCAATAGATATGCAGTGGTTGACTGTCGAGGGTGATATTCCACTTCCATTCCATCATTTTGAACTTGCATATGGTGCATATACATTCAATTAAGTATGAATCCATATAGAAGTATGGTTGATTTTCATATGATGTATTTTGGGCATTTATCACCCTGGTCTGGATGTTGAAATGATTTCGGCCCAATTGAATATAAATCTGTTGTGAGTGCATGTATACATAAGTGGCACTTAACTCTCCTCAAAGAATTATGTTGTGGCCTTGCTATAATTCTACAACACATAATTTCAACTAGCTTATAATATTTCCTAAGAATATTTGTTTTATATATGTCGCTAGCCTTGCTCCTGAATTTGTTGGGCCCTATCACCAACACTTTAAAATATCTTTTCTACTCAAATTGAACTTGTGGTGTTAGCTCATTGAGAAAGCCACTTGATGTTTAGGCAATTTTTGATATTTATCTATTCAAGAGTATGTGAGTGCAGCAATTGCATTACCATGACTTTCTTTGATAGTCATGTCCCTAATGTTAATGCATTTGATGATCCATTCAATAGTTCTCCCACATGGAATTTTTTTTGGATGAGATGCTACTTTGTGTAACCATGATATTATAACATTTTGATAGACATTGATATCTTATTCTCCATCAGTGTATTCTCTCCTTATGAATAGGTGATAAATCTCATGTCAACTAATATAAATAAACTTGTCAATAAAGCACCCTGTGTCAACATATGTAGGTATCGAAGAAACAAGACTTTCTCTAATGCTTCCTTTGGAGGTTATTTTCCATGTATCTTTTTTGAGGGAGCCATATCTTCATATGAGGATACACTCATATACAAAAAATCTACTGGACCTAGAATATCAAAGGTATTCATCAAAATACATTAAATATAACGAAAAAAGAATAACTTGGTGTGCAACAAAAGATGATTGTGTAGTTTGAGGTTATGGAATGTGCTATGTCACAAGGACAGTAATTAGGCTAGGAAGAGGGATTGTGATGCGATGTGGAAATGCATTATGACATGATTATATGGCACATTGCATCATCTCATCATAAGCTAACCAGGATAAATGTGTCGTGTCATGGTACTGGAAGTCAAACTATAAAAGAGAATTGTGATGTAACACCGAGAGGGTAGCGATGTGGAAATGCGGAACATCACAAACTTTTGTTGCATGATATGCAAAACAACTGTGTCATGGTGCAATATGGAGTCCTATACTAATAAGAAAAAGTGTGATGTGGTATATTGTGAAAGCATAATGTGCACCACATGTTGTGCAAGGCAAAGGCATAGGAATGAGAAGAGAAGTTGCAATGTGATGGAAATGGGGAAAAAAGTGACTATAAGTGTTTAAAGGAGGAATGTTTAGTCACGCTTATATGTATATAGTGTATTATGAAATGGAGAGCTAGGTGAGAGGCTACATTAAAATTGGTAATTCTAAGTTTGTTGCAAAAACAATGATTATGGGAGTCAAATGTGCAGTATATAACTTGCAATTGGTGCATATTTTAACAATCTTGGTAGTGCAGTGCAAATCTAAATGAGGGAAAAATAAAATTTTGATAAGCAATACAATGAAAATGGATGGAGATTTTGGGGGGTGTGGGGGGGCAGTGAGATTTTATATAGAGCTTTCACTATGTGAGGGAATTTAATGTGAATTTATTGCATGTCACAAAAATAGTTTTGATGGAAGGCTGAGTTGAAAGATGTGACACAACAGACTTAAGGATTTTTATGGACGATTACAGGGCTATGATGAGATGCATTATGGAGATGTGATGTGATTCATTGTAAAGATGTGATGTGCCATTCAACTTCTCAATTCTTTTAAGTTAAAACTATCCCTTCCCTTCCCAATTTAAGTTCATGAAGAATATTTTTAGGGGTTAGATTACATATATGTTTGAGATTTTGAAGGGGGGATCCTAAAATTTGGCTCCAGTTAGAAAAATGTGAGTTATTGTAGCTACTAAAGCCTATGCAAAGTAGTAAAATGACAAATTAGGTAAATCTGAGGGTTGTGATCTTTAATGAGAAGTCAACAATCGTTTGAACTTATCATTATATGTCTAAGAGCGTCTATTTGAAAGGGCTCTCACATTTTATCATTTTTGGAACTACTTTTATTTTAATCAAAAGAAGCCCTTACACCCATTTTGGAGGAAAATGAATTGATCTTTGTCATGTATATGTTTTCAACTACTTCTAGTCTATGTGTTATCATGTTCATTACTACAAGGTTATGTTATGCATTTGATATAGTGTTTTTATTTTGTAATGTTATAGATTTTCTCCTCATTTATTTTCCAACATTTTTATTCTAAGTTAATGAATGGATGGTGTTGATAGAATTTTTTGGTTCAAACTAATCTACGAACTTACTTTACTCATGTATTAATAAGGTCTATTCTTCTCTAACAACTAATGTTTTTGGATTACAATCAAGAACTAGTAGTTTTACTCTCTATTATTTTAAATTAGTTTGATCCTTGCTATGGTAGGTTAGATTATATCTACTTTAAGTATTTAGATTTAACACATATTAACTCTACATTTTGCATATCAATAAACCCCCATATCCATTCATTTCTAGTATTGAAATAGAAGACAAAATTGGGATGGCCTTCTACACCAAAAGGTGTGAGATCTAATTGTGACTTCACACTAGAGAGTACCTTTGTCTATCGAAGTGAATTTTTCCTACATCAACAAAAAGATTGATTGAATTTCAAGTTCCTACTACAATATCTTTGTCCCATGAACCATTTCATGTGCAAAAATCTAAGTGAATTATTTTAATGTGAATATGAAATAGCCTTTATATGGTTGGGTATATTATTTTGCGCTTGAGATTTGCATTATTTTTATTTGTTGTACCTCAAATCTATTACACTACTAGATTGTGGGTTGTATTCTTATATCATGGGAGAACTTGCAACTTAGCTTATTGGAATCAATTTTAGTGGACTTTAATTCTAAATGTATTCTTTCTACAAATATATAGATGGTTGGTTGGTTCTTTAGTATATTTTGAATTCAGGCTTTTGGACTTATTGCGAAGAAAAAATGATTTTGACACAAAATATGACTAGGTGAAAAATGATTTTAACATGACATATTGCATCATAGAAAAGATATTAGTGTGATATGTGGATTTTTGGGATGTGTTATGTTGCGTGAATGAATCTTTTAACAAGAAAATATTATTTGTATGTTTATATATAGAAATTCTCACAATGTATTATCTCCTAGAAAAGATCTTTGTGCAATTTTTCATTTATTTTATCATGTGAAAATGTATTGTAAGGAAAAAAATCATGTGATACAATATATTGCAAGGAAATCGTTTGCATGTGGTGATAGGCCCCATCAATAGTTATATTACAAGGCCCATTTTCTTATCCTCCAACCTATAAATTCTTCTTTTCTCACATTAATTAACATAATTTTAGTTGTAATGTGCTTAGTAGGAAGACTAAAGGATATTTGTCATACTTTGTGGCCTAATTTGGTTGATGTGGAGGAAAAGGGGCATTCTTTTAGTACATTTAGTATGCAAAGGCATGTTGGGGGCATCTAGAGGATATGTAGGAGGTGTTTCCTTTCATTTACTCTCCTTAAACTTGACTTGATCCCTAAAATCACTCATCAACAACTCAACGCCTACTAGAAGTCAATGAACTCAAGTAATTACGAGGATCTAAGGGAGCTAGATCCAATTTTTTAGATATTTTGGAGGGAAGTGGACCTCTTTCTAAGGAGGCTTCCCCTCAGTCATATTTGTATAAATAAACAAGCCTAAGGGCTTAGTAGGAATTGAATTTTTTGAGCAAGGAAGAGCTACTAAGAGCTAAAAGCTTGATACTGTCATTCTCATTTTCCTTTGCATGATGTACTTGAACTTTATTTTATGTCAATGAAAACATTATTTTTGTCTAACATATGAGTTTGTTACGGAGGGTTGAGTCCCCTTGGGTTAGGGCCCAACCCGTAGGCTCCAGTCCCTCTTCATGTATATTATCTATGCATTATTTTTAGTAGCAACACTTCCTTCTTTCTTAGTAGAAGTTTACTTGCAAAAAAAATATTTTTTGTACAGGCCTTATTACTACCTCTCTTGTGGGAAGTGTGGTTGAATATCCTATAGTAGCAAGCCAAAAATATTTAGTTATCTTCCTTTGTAAATTGTTAGGCTTTAGATCATTGCTCTCTTACATACTTTGTTTCTGCATATCTAGGAGTTAAATCGCATTCTTAAAGCTTTCATGTATGTAGTTCATATGCATACTACAAAATAGATTAATTTTAAATGAAATAAAATTTAACTCATCATTCCTTGTATAGTTCATTTTATTGCAATTTGATCATTAGCTTGGCATTCCTTTCAGGTGCACAAAGGGATTATTTGTTGGTGTGAAGGTACTACCAGTGTCTTGCAAGGTTGGCACACTCATCCTAAATCTCTCTTGTCATCATAAACCTCTTCTTTTTCATCTCACATTTCCCTCAAAACTCTGCCATCGAAATCACATTTCTCGTTCATTTAAGGACATCGTGAGCATTTTATTTTGTGCAATATGGGCCTTTGAGAGGTTCTAGGCTTGGTAAAGGCCTCATACAACCTTCATACACCCTCATCTACCCTTTCCCACCTTTAGAACACTTTTGCCACCCTCAAGGTGCTCATGGATCCAATCATGTAGCAAAACAGGGCAATCCTATAGCATCATGTAGCAATCCTCTAGTAGTCTTGTAGCATCCTGTAGCACTGTCCAAAATTTACCATATTTTCTCTAGAATGTTAATTTTTGTCTCTTAGGCTTGAATAATGAACCCCAGCCTATGAACCTATGCTTGCGGAGGACCAAAGACCACTTTAGGCCTACCTTTTCTTCATTGCAATTACAATTATGCAATTAAGGTTAAAGGACAAATTTCCAAGTTTGAATAATAATTATGGTTTTATTATGAAATGCACATGGACTCTATCACTAAAGCTAATTTTCTTTGAAAACAATGATAAAAAGGGTGATTCATCAATGCAAAGTAGACTAGGCATGATTCTTGAATGCATGCTTTCATAGGGTTTCAATTACAAGTGTTTTTGTTGAGAGATTACTTTCCTTTTCAAAGAAACTTTTTCACATTGTGAGATTATACTAATGATTTACATTTCTACAAGTAGCATAGGGGCTAAATTTTCTAATTAGGTTAGTATTTCTCATTTTTGTAATTAGCACAGTCTTTACATTCCTGCAACTATAGTTAGTCTTCACATTTGGATGAATAACATTTTCATTTTTGCAAGTAGAATAATATTTCTATTCATGTAGTTAGAGTACAACTCTTTCTCTTTTCATGCAACTCCCTTCCATGATCTAGTTGAAAGAGTGGTATTTACATGCCTTGATCTAGTTTATTTCTTGAAGATGGCATGAATAGAACCCAACCTACCTTTCATATAGGACTATCAACTCTTAAGTTAAGTTTGTTGCTTGTGGGTTGATATTAAAGTTGGTAGTCATGGGAGTCTCAATATTCTTGTTGTGATACTGAGGCTCATCACATTTTGGCATCGCTTTCAGGGAGGTGTCCAAGTAGGTGTTGTTTCTACTTAGAAGGTGCCTTTATTTTTCATCTTTTGTGTTGCATCAACATTGTTTAACTTGAAAAAAATTGAAAAAAAGAGGAAAATCCAAAGAAAAAACAAAACTAGTTCTTTCATGACTTGTAGGAGTAGGGATAATCTAATGAAATTTCTACCAAGAACCCCCACCCCTTCAAGCAGACAAGCATCACCCTTATTTGGTGATTATTAAATTCCCTCTCTGACCATAGGAGAGTTAGAAAATCCTTTAGGTGAGCAACCTGAAATTTTTGAAGAACCCATGGGGGAGGAAGAGCCCATACCACCTATCCAAAAAATGGTTGAGAATAAGCAGAATTAGTTATTTCCTATCTGAGAGACTGTTGGCTTATATGGGCCTAACCCAGGTTTGGAATAGTTAATTAGCCAAACAAATTCCGTAGCTACCGGCCCTTTCGGCAACAGACCGTGAAGCGCGGACTGAGGTGTCACCCGAGGTAGCAGGGGAGGGTGCTAGAACTAGGTTTTCACACCCTTGGGATGTCTTGATGTGGTGTGGAAGGTTCACACTCTGTTCTGTGGCTTCGTGCCACTAGCCTCGCATAGATCCGAATCCAGGGAAATCCTTACTACTTATTAAGGCGTTGTTTATAGATTAGATCTACTTTTTATGATCTTTAAGCAAACATTTAACAGAATTAACCAGTTCGCGCACCCAAAAAAGATACAAATTCACATAGACTCATAACATAAGTATACACACATAGATTAACCAGTTATATCAACCATAATTTAGCCAGATCCGCAATAATTCAAATTTAACACAGGTTTTCATAATCAACTTATCTTTATTCACTTCCTTCACCAATACATCCAAATCCACCCCGCGCACTCAGTTGCAGGGGTCCGCGCACATAGGTGCAGACTCTATTAGGCCTCTATGCACACAGCTGCAGAGCCTCTATCTATCTCCAAACACCCTTGACTTGGACTTATAGATACTTCAAGACTTCGCTCTTCAAAAACCCATTACATTCCATATCCAAAAGTACATACCGAAGACTGACTTCTATCCATAGGGCCTCACTCTATTTATACATTCTCATGGTCCGCATACCATGGGTAAGCTGACTTACTTCCTATTATTTTACATTATTTTTGGGCAGACAACCCTTTGACTAGACTCATTTACAAATCGTGCTCCGCACACTTCGTGGAGTCCTTACCATACCTTTCCCAAAATTGCGGGCTTTAAGCCCCAAAACTATTACGTGGACCCTTTGCTACCTAACAGTCCCCCAACACAATCATAGTGACTCATCTCGAGTCACTCGAATGGTGTGACAATCTTCTCACGGAGGTCAGACAGTAATTTATGTGCTTTAATGGTACTTGTAGCAAACTCATCCACCATCTTCTTTACTCGTTCAACATGTGCCATCGACACATCAGTTTCTGCCATGGCTTCTTCGATAGGTGCATACTCTGCCTACATGTGTGCCACCTTGCACTCAATGGCGGTGCAAACTATGAATGCCTCATCAATCCATGGCTGGAGGCGTTCTTTAATCACTGCTTCTTTCTAGCAGGCAGTGTCAGCTTGGATTTTCAAAGCCTGGGCGTCCTTCATCTTGGCCAACCACTGTGTAACCACAATCGTCTGCATGGTCCCTCTGATATTATCATAGGCTTGCTGGAGCTCTCTTGCCTTGGTTTCTATTCGTTGTAGGGTAGGATCTTCCTGGAGTGAAGTGAGCATAATGAGCGACTAAGTCAACAAGTCAATGGATTCCTTCATAGAACTTGTAATCTTTTCTCGACCATAACTGATGAGGTTTTTACATTGCTTGGTGACCTCTGGTGGCGTCGAAGGCTGTGCCTACAACTTCAGCTCTGCAAGTTGCAAACTGAGCTCCTTAATGCAAATTTGGCAGTTATCCTTACACCTTAATTGCCTGTCGCCTGCTCCTCTATTTATTAAATGGTACATCTTGTCACGAATAGTACTTGCAACGATCACCTTCCATCCCTTCCCCATGGCAGCATAGCCCCAGGTGTACGGTTGCATCCGATGGATGGGACCATCCTTGCGCCGCTTTTCTACAGCCTGTTTTATAGTCCCGCACCCACTTCCAACTGTGTGGAGTGCTTGGACTAGGCCTTTTACAGATAGTCAGGTGGTCTCACCCGTCATGTGAACCTTCTACTTCCCTACTAGCCTGGGCTATGAGCACCATTCGTATTCCTTTCAGTCTGATGGTGTATCATGGTCTGTGTTTCCATGTGTCCTAGAGTGTGGGCACAACCATGCTAGCAGGGTTGTGGCTTGTCCTAAGAGTGTAGGAGAGCTGACGAGGTCTGGTGCCATCAATAGTTCTCACGTGTCATCCGTGTGGGTGAGTTCTAATTTGATTTTATCAATATCTTCATCTAACTTCACACTTTTCTATCATATTTTGGCCCTCGTTTCTGCTAACTCGTGAAGTCTCATTTTGCCGCACTAAACGGCTTCCCATATCTATCAAATCCCGTCACGGAGGTCTTCGGGTGTAAGGTGAACCATGGGGGAAACTGCCCCTCTGGTTGTGGATAGAGTTCCCTTAGCATATCCTACTCTAGATATGGTTGTATTGGCCCAACAGACCCTTGCTACACGCAGATTCAGTTGGTGTGATGGTGGTGCAACATACGGCCATGCACTTTGTTGTAACTGGATGACTCCCCTACTCCAGTGCGCATGTCCCCCAATCCATACATGGAACCGTCTTCTCTTTCTTAGCTTTTTTAGCATGCGCGGTGCTTCGTCAGACAGGCCATGCTACCTCTAGGCAATGATTAAGGTGCCAAGGTAGGTGAACTACCCCTCACTGGTTGTGCCACTATCTGTCGACCATTGCCTTACTTCAATAGTTACGCGCCACAGTTGAGTGTGGTCACTTTCTACAATCTGTTCTTCCATCTTTCCATCTCCTCATCTGTATCTGATGTGCACGAATTATCACACTCCCATGATAATCTTTCGTCCCTTGAGGGATTCACACGACCCTCATCTTGCGTTGTTATCTAGTATATGTAGTTGAGTTCATCATCATTGTCCTCATCGCGTACTGGCTCAGTATAGCGCTCTCCTTTAGCCAGGTCCAGCGAGACTATTACCCGTAGTGACTTCTTTTTGAATGTCATTTTCCACGTTTTTAAGTTGATGACCCCATTCATGTCTGTGGCCCAATCAATTCCTAGTAATGCAGGGTAGGGATTAGTGTCATCCACAATTTTTATTACCTCAAAGTCAGTCTACATACTTATGTCATCAATGTCCATTGTCACCCCTTACAATCAGCCATCAGTAGGATCTTTTGCTAGTTGGCCATACTTAGTTGAATAGGAGACCACTGCAGTGTAGGCCTACCCATGCATTCGCACGTTTGCTTAGGTAGCACATTCACATCTGACCCCAAGTCCATAATGACCTAGTCCATCTCATACTCACTGATTTGCACTATCATATGCATCTCCCTTCCCGTACATAGAGCATGTCTTCCCAGTTTCTGAACTACGTGCGACTTTCTCGACCCTACACACTTAGTGATCAGCTCTTGGAGTCCTTTAACAGTTGTATTGTTGTGCTACAGCTTCATACACGTCTCTAAAAAGGTAGTAAGCATAGAGGGATCCATCCCTGGCTCAATTGGGTCCCTCCTACTTGGAGTAGAGACTTCCGTGAAGCTCTTCGGAGCTTCCTTAGGCATCTTCCTCCCTTGTTCCTCTTCCAATTCGGGTTCCCTTGCCAGGGTATCGTGACCCTTTGCATTTTCTATAAATTCTTTCTACGCATCTCCTCCTGTGGGTGCACTGCTCCTCCATACCATATTTATGCTGGGATCTTCTTCGCGTGGTTCCGATCTCATCATTTGGACATTTTGAGTTTGAGTGGGCTATAATACTCCCTTTTCATGCATCTGAGAAATTAACGTCGGGAAATCTACCATTTCATGGTCGAACTGCTCACAGTATGGGCAAGATATCCTCATTGGGTTAGTACAGTCACGAGCGTAATGTCCTGGCCTTCCACAGTTATAATAGATCAGTTGTCCATGCCCCCATCCAGGCCCCATTCCTCTTCATCAGCCGTGTCCTTGAAATCCCCCGCATGGCCCTATGGCTGGATCGAACCCTCACGCTTCATTCTGCACCCGATAAGCTAGGTTCCTTTCCATCATCAAGTTGTAGCTCTGACAAGTTCGCTCATCGTGACCTACTGATCTACCAAAGTTGCAATACAGTTGTTGCAGGGTCTAGGTATACTTCTGCAACAGGTGGTAGTTGTCTGTTTCATTATTCCCCCTACTTGACAAATCGTGCACCCGAGATTCCAGACTTGGCCCTACTTGTATCTCTAGTTTTAGTGGCATCGGGCCCCCACCCCCATGCCAGATAGTTTGCAAAGACAGGGCGATGGTCCTTGTCGTGTGCCTAACTTTTGCATTTAATGCATCCTACCTCTATATGCGCCTCTGAGCGGGTCGCCCTTTCTTGCTTCAATATTTGCATTTCTAAGCTCAGGTTTTGTAGTTGCACATGGATTCACTAAACTCCTAACCCCGGATCCTGTATTTTGGTTTCGTGCAATCTCATCGCAGTTTCTAATGCTTCGGCTTGGGTTGAGATCTTTTGCTGTGAT
>APFE031626847.1:175031-219323 GCA_000404065.3 Pinus taeda | reverse complement strand
AAGTAGGTGATGGCGTAGACAGAGGTGGTATTAGTGGAAAGCATTGCTTAATCAACCGAATCTCGCTTCTTGGAGAGAATCTTGCGAGCTCCTCCTCACTTTCCCATGAAATAGAAATTAGCAGACTATTCTCTAATCCTTTGGTTCCTTGGTAGCCTCTTCCACTCCATGTTATGCCAGACATCAATAAATTCTCGTAACCTATTTTTCACACAACAGCATCTTAATCCAAGTATTCAACAATTTGATGTACCTACCCTGTGGTCCTTGGAGAAAGTGCCTTTCTTCTTCACTATAACTCACAATTGTGTCGATTTTGAACTCAGTAATAAGCCCTCCTATTATCCGATCCAACCAGTGATCTATTACGCGTGAGATTTTATCTTCGGATGCTTCTAGCCTGCGCACCAATTCTGGAGTCCACACAATAGGTTGATCTAGTCTGCACCTTCCCACACTGTCATCTAACCTCGTGATCCACTCATACAACTCTATCGGGAATGTTACGAAGAAGATTTCATGGATATCTGTGTATATGTAACGATCCAACCACCCTTCCTCCGATATTTGCTGGTTTCTGTTTTCCTGAACCATGAACTCGTGAAGCTTCTGATCCAACCAACCTTAAAGCTCTTTCCTTATAGGATTCTAGTGTTCCGACATCAGACATCCCTTAGGAAGATCCCAGTCTCGACAACGGAACCATTTTTTGGCTTATATGGGCCTGACCCAAGTTCGGAAGAGTTAATTAGCCAAACAAATCTCGCAGCTACCTGCCCTTTCGACAATAGCCCACGGAGCGCAGACTGAGGTCTCACCCGAGGTAGTAGGGGAGGGTGGTGGAACTAGGTTTCCACACCCTTGGGATGTCTTAATGTGGTGTGGAAGGTTCACACTCCATTCTATGGCTTCGTGCCAATTGGCCTCATGTAGATCTGAATCCAGGGAAATCCTTACTACTTATTAATGCACTATTTATAGATTAGATCTACTTTTTATGGTCTTTAAGCAAACATTTAACAGAATTAACCACTTTTTACACCCAAAAAAGATAAAGATTCACATAGACTCATAACATAAGTATACACACATAGATCAACCAGTTATATCAGCCATAATTTAGCCAGATCTGCAATAATTCAGTTTTAACACAGGTTTTCATAATAAACTTATCTTTGTTCACTTCCTTCACCAATACATCTAGATCCACCCTGAGCACTCAGTTGCAGGGGTCCGCACACACAACTGTGGACTCTACTAGGCCTCTGCACACATAGCTGTAGAGCCTCTATCTATCTCCCAACACCCTTGACTCGGACTTACAGATACTTCTTGTCTTCGCTTTTCAAAAACCCATTACATTCTAGATCCAAAAGTACATACCAAAGACTAACTTCTATCCATAGAGCCTCTCTCTATTTATACATTCCCATGGTCCACAGACCATGGGCAAGCCAACTTACTTCCTATTATTTTACATTATTTTTGGGTGGACAACCCTTTGACTAGACTCATTTACAATTCGCGATCTGCACACTTCATGGAGTCCTTACCATACCTTTCCCAAAATTGTGGGCTTTAAGCCCCAAAAATGTTATGTGGACCCTCTGCTACCCAACAGAGACCAATGGGGAGGCCAAAATAAAGAATATCATCCCCACTTCCCTTCCAAATTTCCATGGCCTAACCTCTGAGGACCCTGACACATTCATGTTTGAGTTTGTTTTAGTTTGTAGGACCTGTGACTATACCTCTGAAAAACAAAAGATAAATTCATTTCCTTCCACCCTCAAGAATGCAACCTTGTGCTGGTTTATGAGCCTACCTGGAGGCATCATCACTACCTAGGCACAAATTCAGCAAGAATTTAATGAAAAGTACATGGATTATTATAGGTCTAAGGAAAGAAAAGAAGAAATCTTTAGGATGACCCTAGGGTCAAATGAGTCCTTAGAAGACTATGAGGAAAGGTTCCAACTCAAATATAGGAGGGCTAATTGTACCCTTGAGCCTAAATCACTCAATATTTTACTTCTATGAGGGATTAGGGAGGATGTATTAGAGACCCACAATATGTTGTATGGAAGAGATATTTACCAGCTGGCCTATGATGACATCAATACAGTATTTAATAACCATTCTAATGTTGCTAGGAAAAGAGGAAGGTCCATTCAATGTCTGGTTAACTCTTCTCCCTCCACCTAAACCATCAAACAGGAAATAGGGAGTAAGTTTGAAGACTTCAAGAGTCAAATGTTGCAAACTTTTTCCTTGTAGATAGACACTATGCAAATTAAAAACAACCAAGAGGAAGAAAAAATGGCACTAGTTATCTTTTTCCCTAGATGCACAAAGAGGCATCCCAAAAATGAGTGCCCATGGAATACCATAAATTTCTTCTCTATATGTGAGGAAAACCATGTAACAAACAAATTCCCCTCTTTTCTAGGCCCAAAGGTTGTATACAAGGGGCAGGTAATGCTTTGAAGTAACTTTGCTTCATTAACTAGAGGAGGCCCCAAGGCCCTCTACCATATCAATAAGGCATGCAAGGTGCACAATATGCTCCTTACAATCTAAATCAAAAGGAACCTTTCTAGCCTTCATACCCTCCAACTCATCCATAATGGTCCATGCCCTCTCCTTGGTCCTATACTCCTCTGTACCCCCCTTAGCCTGTCAACCCACCTTTCCATCCATATCAAACTCAACCTCCTCAATGGGGAAATCCTTCACAAGGATGGAGGCCTTAGGAAGCCCAACTTGCTGCCTTAATGCCTCCTCAACCTCAATCACAACTACTTCATAAAAACCCACCTAAGTAACCTCAAATTACTACCCAATCCAATCTAAACCCGAACAATAAGTAGGCACAATAGATTTATAGTGGGGAGAAATCTTATCCTGCTTATGTTGTGGAAATCCACTAGATCAACCTTAATTTTGGGAAGGTACTTGAAGATGCTCACTGACCTTCTCCATACGAATATATTGAAGAAGAGAAGGAGGATAGTACCCATCAAGCCAATTCACCACCTTATCCTGAAAGGTTGGTCCAACCTAAGCAACACACCCTAGAAGAAGTTGAACTTCTAAGAAAATTAAAGAATTTGTGTGTTAAAATACCCATTCTCTGGGCCATAAAAAATGTCCTCATTTACAACAATCTCATCAAGGAAGAATGTTTCAAGAGGCCTAGGAGAAGAAAAAGAGATCCCCCCACTCTAAATGTTTTTGGGAACCTAGTTGATATAATGATTGAAAGGGTGATCTCCCCAAATTATTTGGATCCTTCTATCTCAGTAGTGTATTTTTACATTAATAGCATTGTGGTCCCTAACACCTTGATTGACCTTGGGGTTGCAATTAATGTTATGACCAAGGAAACCATGCTAAATCTCAACCTCCAAGGATCCTTAAGGAAGACCACTATAGTGTTGTAGCTTGCAGATAGATCCACAGTATCCCCTGATGGATTTATTAAGGATGTGATGGTCTCTATTGACTCTTGGGGGTATCCCACATATTTCCTTTTCCTCCAACCCAAGATCAATTTTAATGGTTACTCTCTCATCCTAGGGGGACCTTGGTTCACCACTACTAATGCTTACATTAGTTGTAGGGCTAGGAACATGACCATCAAGAATGGAAATATCTCAAAGTAGCTTGTACTATATCCCCCTTATCAACCCTATGTTGAGCATGAATAACCCTTGTGGATAGAGGATGAGGAAGAATAATACCTTTATCATCCATCCCTCTACCTAGTTTTTACACTAGACACTGATGTGGGAAGTAGCTTGTTAGATGAACCTCCTACTGTCATGCCAATTGATGAACTAGTGGAAGAATTCTTATAGAAGCCTCAGAACGATCCATGGAATGATGTGTACTCTATTGATTTTGGTCTAGATCATGCCAAGGTTGTGTAAATTAACTCATATGGAACTCTAAATATAAACCCCTCCCTTCTAGCAGAGCAAGAAGATAAATTATGCATTGTGTTAAGGCATCATCTTGATGCCTTTTCTTGGGACTACAAACAAATGAAAGGGTTGGATCCCTTAGTTTTCATTCATCATATCTACATCAAGGAGGGATGCACACCCATGTGCCAACCCCAAAGGAGGATTAATCCTAACCTTAAGGATATTGTAAAAGAAGAACTACAAAAGATGTTGGATGTACGGTTCAGATACCCCATTTCAGATAGTGAGTGTGTGTCCCCTCTTGTCATATTACCCAATAAAATTTGGAAGTGGAGGATTTGTCTTGATTATAGAGAATTTGACAAGGCTACAAAAAAAGACCATTTATCTTTTCCTTTCATTGATCAAGTCCTAGATGGCCTTGTAGGGAAGAAATTATTGTCCTTCCTAGATGGATTTAGTGGGTATAACCAGATTCAGATCAGCCCTGAGGACCAAGATAAGACCACATTCACATGTCCATGGGGGAAATTTTCCTATAGGATCCTTCCATTTGGTTTGTGTAATTCCCCTGTTACTTTTCATAGGGTAGTTTTGAGTATCTTTGTTGACCTTGTGCATGAAATTGTTGAGATATACATGGATTCTTTCACCCCTTATTGGAGTGATTTTATGGAAGCTCTTTCTAATCTATAGAAAGTCTTAAGGAAATGTATTGAGAAGAATATTTCATTGAGTCCTAAGAAATGTGAGTTTTTAATGAATGTAGGGACTATCCTAGGCCATTTCCTATCCAAGGAGGGGATCCAAATTGACCCCAACAAAGTTTCCATCATTAAAACGTCCCTACCCCTCAAAAACAAAGGGATATCAGAAGCTTCCTTGGATTAGCTGGATATTACAGAAGATTAATTAAGGACTTCATTAAGTTGGCCTCTCCCCTGTTTGGATTGTTGGCTGAAGATTCAAACTTTTGTTAGAAACACAAGTGAAAAGAGGCATTTGAAAAACTTAAAGAAAATTTGACCATTGCACCAATCCTTAGAGATCTTAATTAGGCTTTTCCTTTTCCACATCCACACAGATGCATCAGATAATGTTGTAGGAGCATCCTTAGGACAACTGGAAGACAAATTTCCCTATGTTATATACTTCATCAGTAAGAACCTTCTAAAGTTGAACTCAACTATACAATCACTGAAAAATAAATAGTAGTTGTGGTGCACTCTTTGAATAAGTTTAGGCACTATATCACTAGATGTAAAGTCTTTATTCAATGTTAGAGCCATTAGATGGTTTTTATTATTGCATAAATTTGATCTAAATATTGTTGACAAACTAGGGAAAGAGAATGTGGTTGCCGATTTTTTGTCAATCCTGACCTTGCCTGCGGGAAATGAGGAGATGGTAGATGATAAAATTCCAGATGAACGCCTCTTTTCCATCTCAGTGTTATATCCTTGGTTTTTTTATATAAAAAAGTACTTGGTTTTTGGGAGGTTCCTTCCTAATCTATCCTCCAAGGAGAAGATCAATATTGTTAGGAAGAGTGCCCCCTTCACCTAGATTGGGGGACATCTCTTCAATTTCGGGCCAGAAAAGATTTTGAGAAATGTGTCATAGAGGAGGAGGTCTTTGACATCCTCTCATCATGCCATCATGAACCCTATGGGGGCCATTTTGTTGTTACGAGGACAACATTAAAAGTTCTACAAGCTAGCTACAATTGACCTACTCTACATAAAGATGCAAAGAGGTACACTACTAGATGTGATGAGTGCCAAAGGATGGGCAAGCCCAAACCCAAGGATGAGATTCCCCTACAACCTCAAGTGACACTAGATCCATTTGAGAAGTGGGACATGGATTTCATTACGCCCATTGATCCCCATCAGGACAAAAGAGGTATATCATTGTGGACACTGATTACTTGAGCAAGTGGGCTAAAGAAAAGGTAGTAAAGGCAGCAACCAAGCATAAAGTGGTTAAATTTATAAGGGAGAACATATTCTAAAATTTTGGTTTCCTAAGGGAGTTGGTCACTGGTTGAGGGGCACAATTCACTTCAAGTTTGATTGAAGACATCATGGAGCAGCACAACATCAAACACAGGAAATCCACTGCCTATCACCCTCAAGAAAATGGGTAAGTGGAGGATGCAAATAGAGCCTTGGAGAACATTTTGACTAAGGTTATTAGCAGCATCAGAAAGGATTAGGCATACCCGCTTGTAGAGGCCACTTTGGCCTACAAGAACACCTAGAAGACCACCACTAGGTTCACCCAATTTGAGCTAGTTTATGGAAAGAAAACCCAGTTGTCCATTGATTTTGAATACAATACATTGAGGATGGAAGCACAGTTAGATTTATACCTCACTAGAGCACAACAAGAAAGGTTGCTCTAGCTCAATGGCTTGGATGAGTTTAGATTGCACTATCTCATGCATACTAGGTAGTCCAACTATAAAAGGAAGATCTGGCATGATAAACACATTAGGGAGAAAGCCTTCCAAGAGGGTGATTGAGCCCTTCTTATGATTTAAGGTTCAAGGATTTCAAAGGGAAATTCATGACCTGGTGGTTGGGCCCCTATCTAGTGAAAAATAATTACGAGAATGTGTATGTCCAAATAAGAACAATTGATGAGGAAGGAATTCCATTTCTTGTTAATGGTTACTGGTTAAAGTTGTACAAAAATCCTTTGTAAAAGGAGGAATTCACTAGTTCAATAAGAAAAGGTTTGCATGTAATTGGGGGCCTCACAACCTTCAGTTCATCTAGCCTCTAATCATCAAAAGAAGGCAAAGAAAAAAAGAAAAATAAAGAATAAAGAATAAAAGAAAAATAAAAGGCCTGGTTGAAAACCTCCATAAGGCAGCTAAGGCCAACTCTAGGGTTGAAAACATCCATGAGGCAAACTAAGAGCATAAAAGAGAAAATTAAATAAAAATATCCCAAGGTGAAAACCTCCTTTGAGGCATCTATGGTAGACCTATGAATTGAAAACCTCTTTAGAGGCAGCCTACAAGTCTTAGAAAAACACAAAAAAATACAAAAGTTGAAAAAAGAGAAGGAGAGAGCAACACAGAAGTAAAGGATCCCTTACACCAGTTCTGCTAACAAGGTTTTTTTGTAGGGTTCCATCCATGATCAAAGAACAACAATCAAAGGAAGCAAGGGGGGTCTATTTGGTCAATTTAGTGTGTCCTAAATTGCTGCATTTAATTTTCAATCTGGGATTCGTAAGCTGACGAAGTGTGGCGCACTATATGTGCAAGATAACTGATCTCTTACTTTTTGTCGTTTTTCGTTTTTTACTTGTTTTGGGGGGTTTTATCTTAGTTGACTTCCTAATTTGAGATGGAAATTCTAAAAGACTAGTATGGATATAAATTTTCAAGGCAATGATGTCCTTTACAATGATTTCCCAAACTTCAAACTTCAAAAGGGGTTTAAAACATGCAATGACAAAATTAATTCCTAAAAGAAAATGAAAATGTGCCACTATACTAGTCAAACAAGCAGTGAAATATTGATCATGAAACCCATTACCCTTACTATTGTCTAAATACAAAAGAAACTGTACTCAAAGAAATTCAAAAATTGCAAGCAAATAAAGCTAAAAATCAAATTACATCAATTCATATTCTGACCCCTCACCATTAGTCTCGCTATCGCTTTCGGAAGTAATCATAAACAACTTGAGCAATGTGATATCTAATTTGCAGGAGAATAGACTAATATCAAACTACACACTCATATTTCAATCCCTCACCATTAGTCTCACTATGGATTTCGGAGGTAACTGAAAATGACATGAGTAATTCAATAACTAACTTGCATAAAAATAAACTAATATCAAACTACATACTCATACTTCAATCCCTCAGGAGGTAACTGATAATGACATGAGTAATTTAATATCTAATCTAACTAATAAAGCAAATGTACAAAACTGAAATAAATAAAACAGTGCTGAGATTAAAAACCAAGAAAAATAAATCAGCAGAAGGACAAGACAAATTCCATGTCATTAGTCATCATAAAACTATGTGCAAGTGCCCGAGCTGCCTACTGTAATCTGGAACAAAGACACTGATCAGTTAACAGCAGTATAAAGCATGGAAAATTATGGATAGAAATAAAACGTTAATACCATAAGAAATGCAATATATACACATGAATAAATATGGCATAATGAACATAAGGAAATAAAGCATGAAACTATACAGCAATAAACAAAACCTTGGCATGTGCCCCTGCCCTCTGCACAGTCCTCAGACAACAACTATTAACCACGAATTTATCTTATAAATAGAGTCTTCTTATGTATTCAAAATACAGTCATAACACAGAAGTCATGGCACAGTGGGCTCGTTAACAGTCAAAATTACATTACAAAGCTAGCTAATATGCGTATGAGAACGCATTATTTATAACAGAGGATGACATAACTACTTTCCTACAATATGTGCTGATAAAAGACACGTGAACAACCATGTCCAGGAATCTAGCATTATGGTTGCCATGAAGATTAAATCTTTGGAGGGTGGCTGTTGGATTTGGCTTATGGAGCAGTCCACAGGTGTTGATATGTCTCTTGAGATTGAGGAACAACCACACAAGTCTTCACGTGGTGAAAAACAGAGTTCTATTACCGTAGGACTCTTAGGTTGACCACCGCTTGACTACCTTTAACTATGGCCTCTTTTGATGAATTCGACTGAGCCAATAGGAATCGGTCCATGTCCACGTTGTTTTCAACTTGCCCATGTGGCTCGATTTGCCTGAAGACACCTGCAATATAGACTTTGGCGAAACAGCTACGGAAAGTTGAGCTGGCTGTGGAAAGTGAAAAGATTCCGCAGCTCACAAACAAAAATCTAGTTCAAATAGCAACACAAACACATAGTCAAGAAACCACTTTAAATGCTCTTTTTTTAACTTATATGCAATTATACTAATGACTTAGGAGGTTCATATGAATGGAAAGAAGCTAGGAAAAGGTGTAGGAAAGATGCAAGTTTGGGACTCAACATACCCCCACTATGGAGGTGTTGCATGTCCTCATGCAACCAAAATTTTGACTATCCCCCCTTCAAATCACATGTTCTGAAGCTTCAGCCAGTACATCTAGCCCTCTTCCTCTCTTTCTTGGTGCTGCTAATATCCTGGGCTTCTTCATCAAGCATCTGAATTTAAGACCGATCAATGCTCTACTTATCTTTTTGCACTTTTCCTTCAATTTCTTGTTCTTTTTCTGCCAGAGCCTGAGGTGTAGCATGGCATTATCATGGATGATCTTGTCCAGTTTGTTCTACTCTTTGAGTGCTTCATTTTCATTTTTAATATGACTATTTAAAACCTCCGACTCAAATACTTATTGTTTCAATGATTGGATTAGAGCTTCTTGTGCTATGTGAGGCTGAGTAGATGAAGTGCTAAGACCCGTGGCTGTCCTTTCTAAGGATTCTATGTAATCATACACCTCTTGCTACCTTGGATCTATTTTGGGTGTCATTTTCCTTGGGTTGTCCCCATAATGCTGTGGACGAGAATTGACTTCAAAATCTGGCCGAAAGGGACTCATGTCAACATCTTGAGGGCTAGTTTCAATGTTTGGTTGAGAAGGAGGTGGACTACGGCCAGCTAGAGTTTGTTCAAGTGCTCCTCCTCCCAAATCAATAAAATGGGGCCCTTTCGTTTGTGCTTTTCTCCATTTTCCCTTAAGCCTACTACTTCTTCTTACATACTGTGGACTACTGTCTTCTTCCTTTTGTTCTTTTAAACGCGTTTGCGTGAGGAGGGTTTAGCAGAGGTAAGACGACTGAATTAGTGGAAATGAACAGGGTTTATGAGGGAGACCAGTGACTGTAAGTGGATATCAAAGAATAGGTACATGGAATGAAGCGGAACAGAAAACAAAATGGGGTGAAGGCTTATGTGAGCACAGTGGAAATGCAGCCGTGAGGTCAATAGAACAGTAGGGGGAGTAAAGTGCATTCAGCAGTATTTAAAATTGGGTGGCTGCAAAGTAGACACAAGCACGTTTATGAAACGGCTGCAGATTTTGTGCGACTGAGAGAAGACGTATTCAAATCAACCACGTTCCATAATTACAAGTGGAATATCAAAGTATAGTCGAACACGAGTGAAGACCGGAGGCTTGATTATAAAGCTGTTTAAAAATGAATGCAAGGATTATGGGGGAATCGTATAGAGATCGTGGAATGGGTATGGAGTTATCAACACAATCATTGCATATTATGGAGCCATGGTTTATAACTATGTAAAAATGTGTTTGAATGCCATTTGAAATAAATTTTTACTCATACCTTGGAATTCTTGTCATTTTTCATTAGTCTTGAATCAGTTGCTCCTCGTTGATACTTTTGAATGCCTCATGTCTTCATAATATGTCTTCGTACCTGCATTTTATTTTATGATTGTTGAACTAACATATGACTGTAAATTTTATTGAAAAACATAGTGGTGGTTGCAGAAACACAACTGGCTGCGGAATCAGTGAGCAGCTGCGGAAACTAACTCTAGTTACGAAAACTGACCCAACAATCTTATAACTGAATGAGATGTATAAATGATGACTGAATGGATGCAAATGGTCATAAAAACTTTTATTAATGGAATTAAATGAATGAAATGGAGTTGAATGAAATGAAGTGATGTGGAATGGAAATGAGATGGAGTGGGATGGAAATGAAATGGAATGGAATAAAAAAAATGAGAAAGAGAGAGATTTTTTTTTTGGAAAACATAAGGTGTCAGGAGTTCCTGATTTTCACCCTTTATTTTCTGTATAAGACTGCCAATCGATGATTTTTTTTCAGGATTATACAATATTTATTTATTTATTTTATTTTTTATTTTTTGAAAAGAAAAGAACAAAGGCTAGGCTGGTGGAGAAGAAGGATTCTTCTTCACTAGCCTTATTGCAGAAGTATCTTGAAACATTTTGACAAATTCCTTTTTTGAGAGTGGCTTATGATAGATCTTTAATCTGTGGCCATTCACAGTAAGAGGAGTTTGAAATTCATCAATGGTCTTGATTCTTACCACTCCATTGCTAAAGACTTTATCAATCTCATATGGCCCAAGCCAATGAGTCTGAAATTTGCCTTTAAAGTCTTTAAACTTGGAATCAAATAGCAATGCCCAATATCCTTCTTGAAACTTTCTCTCTTTAATATATTTTTCATGCCACTTAGCTCTTTGATATTGAACTAGATCATTTCTTAGGATTGCTTCTTGTCTGATCTCATCTAGCTCATTCAAGTGCTCCATTCTATGCTTTTGGGCTTCTGATAGATCCATCCCCAACTGAACTGCCATCTTGAAGGTTTTGACTTGGAACTCAATGGGGAGTAGGACTTCTTTCCCATAAACAAGTTCATAGGGAGAATGTCCTGTTGTATTTCTCCATGTAGTTCTGTAGGCCCACAAGGATTCAGGAAGCCTCTCTGCCCAATCTCTTCTGTGTAGATGAACAATTTGAGTAATGATACTTTCAAGAACTTTGTTTGTAGACTCCACTTGACCATTTGCTTGCGGATGGTAAGGAGTAGATCTTCTATGCTTGATTTTGTATTCTTCCATCAACTTTTCCACCAAGTTGGATGTGAATTGACTTCCCTGATCAGTCACAATTTCTCTTGGAACACCAAAGCGAGTAAAAATATCCTCATAAAGAAAATTAACAACTGAATTTTCAGTAGCAGAAACTAACACTTTGGCTTCTACCCATTTAGTGACATAATCAGTACAAACCAATATATACTTATTTTTCTTAGATGGTGGATTAATAGGTCCAATGAAATCTAAAGCCCATTTTTCAAAAGGTTCGATGAGTACCTGTGGTTGCCCTACTCTTTGGAAGCTATCACACCTTTTGACATATTGTTTTGCATCTTTAAAGAAGGAAGAGCAAAAATATCCCAACGAAAGGATTTTATAGGTTGTCCTCTTCTCAGCAAAGTGTCCACCACATGGTTCATCATGACATGCCTTGAGGATATCAGGAATTTCATCTTCCCTAACACATCTCCTGATCACAAGATCTGGCCCTATTCTAAACATTCATTAGAAATCCATGAATATTTTGAACTCTCCTGAATAATTTTTCTTCTTTCACTAGGAAATAGATGTGGAGGTAGTTTCCCTGTAACCAAATAGTTAGCAATATCTGCATACCAAGGGGTTTTAGTAGTTACTGCAAATAAATATTCATCAGGAAACTTATCCTCTACAGGAGAATCTTCTTTAGTATTCTGAATCCTAGACAAGAAATCAGCTACTGTATTTTGTTTCCCTGGTCTATCCAATACAGTAATATTGCATTCCTGTAAAAGTAAGAGCCATCTTGTAACTCTGCCATTAGTAACAGTTTTGTTCATTAAATATCTAATCGAAGAATGATCATTATGGATAAAAGTTTCATAGCCTGTTATATAATGTCTAAACTTATTGATTGCATGAACAACATCTAAGAACTCTTTTTCAGTCACAACATAATTCAACTCAGTGGGAGTTAAGTTTTTAATTGTATAGTAAATGGCATAAGGAACTAAATCCTTTTGACCCAACACAGCCCCTAGAGCTGTATCTGAAGCATCTGTAGAAATATGGAAAGGAAGTTTCCAATTTGGTCCTCTCAAGATGGGTGCTTCAGATATTCTTGTTTTCAAAGTTCCAAATGTTGATTGACAATCAGGATCCCATTTGAATTCATAGTATTTTGTAAGCAATTTGAAGAGTGGAGATGCTATTTTAGTGAAGTTTTCTATAAATCTTCTATAGTATCCAGTAAATCCTAGAAAACTTCTAACATCTCTTTGGAAATTTGGAATAGGCACATTGGAGATGACTTCAACTTTTGATCTATCAACTTTAATCCCATCCCCTAAAATATGATGTCCTAAAACAATACCTTCGGTAAAAATCATAAAGAATTTTTCATGGCTTAATGAAAGGTTTGTTTCTTTACACCATACAAGTAATTTTTCCAAATTTCCTAATGCTTCTTCAAATGAGTCACCATAAACTATAAAGTCATCCATATAAATCTCTACACAATCATGAATTAGATCAGAAAACATTCCTAGTACTGCTCTTTGGAATGTTGCAGGTGCATTAGATAACCCAAAAGGAAGCACTCGATAGGCAAAAGTCCCCCATGGACTGGTAAATGTGGTCTTATCTTGATCCTCAGGTGCTACTTGAATTTGGTTATAACCACTAAAACCATCCAGAAATGAAAAGTACTTTTTGCCTGCTAATGTATCTAATACTTGATCGATAAAAGGCAAAGGAAAGTGATCCTTCAAAGTTGCTTTATTCAATTCCCTGTAATCAATGCATATCTTCCATTTACCATTCTTTTTAGGTACTATAACCAAAGGAGAAACCCATTGGCTATCTGAAATTAGATAAATGAAGTTTACATTGAGTAGTTTCTGGAGCTCTTCTTTCACTATCTCCCTAAGATTTGGATTCATCCTTCTTTGAGGTTGTCTGATTGGTCTACTGTCTTCCTCAATATAGATATGATGGATGCAAGTCTTAGGATCAATACCTTTCATATATGTATACTCCCATGCAAATGCAATAGAATGTTTTTGCAAGATTTTGGTTAGGTCTTCCTGTTGTGACTTTTCCAAATTTTTGTTGATATTTAATGTTTTACCTGGAAAAATCTCAATGGTGGAACTACCGAACTCTTCCATAGAGTAAAGAGACATTTTTCTTGATGATAAATATTCAATGTCAGATTCCAACTGAAATTGTGTGGGGTCATATTCTGAAGATGTCTCAAAATTTTCTAATGTGTTCAGAATTGGACTATCCTCACTGATTTCAGAAATGGTAAAGACAGGTTGTATAGTGTCCTCATCATCAACCCATGCATTATCTCCTACTTCTGTGATTGGTTTTGCTGGAGGATACAAATTAAATTTCTTTGTCGAATTACCATTAGAAATGTACATATCTCTAGATCTACAACTAATGAAAGCATCAGCTGTGGCTAGCCAAGGTCTTCCTAAAATAAGTGGGTTCCCTCCTAGATTACTCTTAGGAGTCAAAATCATAAAATCTACTGGATACCCCCAAGAATCTAAGGAGAATGAAATATCTTCTAATACACCATCTGGTTTGATAAGTGACCGATCTACAAGTTGCAGTAAAGTAGGTGTAAAGAGGAGATTAGGAGGTTTAAGTTGTTCCATAGTCTGTCTACTCATAATGTTGATAGCGACCCCTAAGTCAATCAATGTATTTGGAATTTCTATCCCTTTTATATGTGTCTTGACAATTGGACTACCTGGATCTACATACTTTTGCATGGTAATTTTTCCCATCATGATATCTGCAACTTTTCCTACCAGGCGGATTCTTCTTGTATCTATTGGTTTCCTTCCTGGTCTTTTGAGACTCAACTCCTTTATTGTTTTTGCTAGAAAAGGAATCTCCCTAATGACTTGTAGCAAGGGAATCCTGATACAGACATTCTTTAATTCATCTAGGAAATCATAGTTGGGCAACAAGATTTGTTTTTCCACCCCTTTATCAATTTGTAATCTTTCGGGGAAAGGAGGTGTGGATGAAGATGCAGGTTGCGCAACTATAGGAGTTGTGGGGGTTAACTTTCTTTCTCTTTTTGAATGTTTGAGTTTTGAAGAGATGCTTCCTCAGAACCTTTATTGACTTTAATGGAGTCCTCCTTGGAGGTATCTTTCTCTTGGACATCTACAGAAGGTCTTTCTAAAACTCTACCAGACTTGAGTTGTACTTCATTGAGAGGAACAACCATATAGGTAGGAAATTGTTGTCCTTCTATCATGTAAGTATTCTAAGGATTTTTATTGTTAGGATTTGGCAATGGCTGAGAGGGTAGTTGATTTGTCTTCTATTGAAACGAGAGCATGAGTTGAGTATTTCGATTTTGTTGAGGAGGTTGTTGTTGAGGAAATGGCAATGAAAGTTGTGGACTTTGATTTGGAAGTTGTGGAGTTTGTTGAAAAGATGGAAGAAATTGATAAAATTGAGCAAATCTTCCATAAGGATTTTGCATACCTTGTACCCATGATTGATATGGATTTTGAGGTTGGGGCCAAGGTTGTTGCCAAAGATTCCAATTTGGTGGGGGTTGAAAATTCATAGGGTTGTTAAACCCTTGAGTTTGTTGCCCCTGCCAAGGTATTCTTGCAATGAAACAGAGAGATTCTACTGAATTTGGATCTTCTTGAAAGACAGCTTTGAGTCCAGGAATTGAAGGACAATCCTTGGTCTCATGATTCTCTGAGCAAATCATACATGTTTCTACAACTTTTGCATCCAAGGGGCATTCCCTTAGAGCATGTTTCTTCCTACATTTCAGACAAAAGATGGCTAGAGCATCAGTTTCTACTTTCTGCTTGTTTTGAATTTTAAGGGTGTCTAGTTGTTCACCAAGGCTCCCCAAGATATCAGTTTTGAATTCATCAAGCATATTGCCAATTTCTTCCCTAATTACTAACCCAGTCGCAGATTTGTTTGCCCTGATGAGAGAAGGATCTATAGGCCCTTTTCCTATCTTAGATTTTCCTCTCAAGAGATGGACACATAGTTCTGCTATGTCATCAAGTGGAAGTTTAGAAATGTCTCCTTTCCCCATCATGTTTAAAATATCTATCCATTCATCTTTGATGGCTTTCAATAAAAGGGCTTTCAATGTTTCCTCATCTAAGTTGCTCATCTTTCCTCTCTTTAAGTTATATTGAAATCTTTCAAGTAAATCCTCCAAGTTTTTATCTTCTTTTTGTACCATTTTGAATACCTCATCCTTGTGATTGGTGGGCATGCAATAGTCCAAGTATCTATCCAAAAATGTTTGTTTCATATCATTCCAAGTCCTAATAGATTTGTTGACTAATCCCATGAACCATTTCAAAGCGGCCCCCTTCAATGTCGAAGGAAACAATTTGAGTTTTTGAGAGTCTTCCATATAGTCATAGGTTCGGTACACAACTTCAAACTCAAACAGAAATGTTTCAGGATCCTCACTTCACAATCCATAAAAGTTGGGGAGGACACATGGTGAGATTTTTTTCATCGTTGTATGAGTTTCCTCATCAACTATGGGGAATCCAAACGACCTGTCTCCTTCCCTATTTCTTCCATTATTAGCTCTACCTCCACCATTGTTGCCTCCATTATTTCCTCCTCCCCTACCTCTACCTCTACCTCTGAATCCATCTACTAATTCCTCTGTCATGATAGTTTCTTCAGAGTCCTCTGGTTCATCTATCAAGGGAGGATGAGAGGGAGTTTCTTCCTTTTCTTCTTCAGGTGATTCTACTTCTTTAACTACAATATGCTCTCTTGTATAATTAAATAAAGGTCCTTCTTCTAAATGAGATTTGGTAGATAGTGTAGGAGAATCCTCTAATTCAGCTGCTACTCTTAGAATTCAAGGGATCTTAAGGCTAGAAGTAGATGGTGGTAAATCTTGTCTATGCCTTGAAGAAGATGGAGTTGTGAAAATCGAACTCTTGGCTCTAGCTATAAACCTTCCCATAGAATGTCTTGCTCTATGCATGTCATTTTTTTTATTTTTAAGTTGGGCTAATAATTCTCTTTCTGGTCTTCTAGGTCACACTAGGTGCAAAAAGAAAGCATGCTTAAGAAATTATTGAACCAATAACTCTCTTTTATGATCCTCCAGATCACACTAGGTGCAAGAGTAGAGCATACTTCAAGAAGTTATCAATTTTTCCCTTCTTTTTATTATTATATATATTTTTTTAAGAAATTGGCTACCTAGTTACACTTCCCCGGCAACGGCGCCAAAATGTTTGGTCAATTTAGTGTGTCCTAAATTGGTGCATTTAATTGTCAATCTGGGATTCGTAAGCTGACGAAGTGTGGCGCAGTATATCTGCAAGATAACCGATCTCTTACTTTTTGTCGTTTTTAGTTTTTTACTTGTTTTGGGGGTTTTTATCTTGTTTGACTTCCTAATGTGAGATGGAAATTCTAAAAGACAAGTATGGATATAAATGTTCAAGGCAATGATGTCCTTTACAATGATTTCCCAAACTTCAAACTTCAAAATGGGTTTAAAACATGCAATGACAAAATTAATTCCTAAAAGAAAATGAAAATGTGCCACTATAATAGTCAAACAAGTAATGAACTATTGATCATGAAACCCATTACCCTTGTTGTTGTCTAAATACAAAAGAAACTGTACTCAAAGAAATTCAAAAATTGCAAGCAAATAAAGCTAAAAATCAAATTACATCAATTCATACTCTGACCCCTCGCCATTAGTCTCGCTATGGCTTTCGAAGGTAATCATAAGCAACTTGAGCAATCTGATATCTAATTGGCAGGAGAATAGACTAATATCAAACTACACACTCATACTTCAATCCCTCACCATTAATCTCGCTATGGCTTTCGGAGGTAAGTGAAAATGACATGAGTAATCTTTTAAATCAATAACTGACTTGCAGAAAAATAAAATAATATCAAACTACACACTCATAATTCAATCCCTCAGGAGGTAACTGATAATGACATGAGTAATTTAATATCTAATCTAACTAATAAAGCAAATGTACAAAACTAAAATAAATAAAACAGTGCTGAGATTAAAAACTAAGAAAAATAAATCAGCAGAAGGACAGGATAGATTCCATGTCATTCGTCATCATAAAACTATGTGCAAGTGCCCGAGATGCCTACTGTAATCTGGAACAAAGACACTAATCAGTTAACAGTAGTATAAAGCATGGAAAATTATGGACAGAAATAAAACGTGAATACCATAAGAAATGCAATATATACACATGAATAACTATGGCATAATGAACATAAGGAAATAAAGCATGAAACTATACAGAAATAAACAAAACCTTGGCATGTGCAGGGGCCCTCTGCACAGTCCTCGGGTAACAGCTATTAACCACGAATTGAGCTTATAAGCAGAGTCTTCTTATGTATTCAAAATACAGTCATAACACTGAAATAAAGTCACGGCACATTGGGCTCGTTAACAGTCAAAATTACATTACAAAGCTAGCTAATATGCGTATGAGAACACATTATTTATAACAGAGGATGACATAACTACTTTCCTACAATCTGCGCTGATAAAAGACACGTGAACACCCACATCTAGGAATCTAGCATTTTGGCTGCCGTGAAGATTAAATCTTTGGAGGGTGGCTGTTGGATTCGGCTTATGGAGTAGTCCACAGGTGTTGATATGTCTCCTGAGATTGAGGAACGGCCATGCAAGTCTTCACGTGGTGAAAAGCAGAGTTCTGTCACCGTAGGACTCTTTGGTTGATCACCTCTTGACTACCTTTGACTATGGCCTCTTTTGATGTATTTGACTGAGCCAATAGGACTCTATCCATGTCCACGTTGTTTTCAACTTGCCCATATGGCTCGATTTGCCTGAAGACACCTACAATATAGACTTTGACAAAACAGTTGTGGAAAGTTGAGCTAGCTACGGAAAGTGACAAAATTCCGCAACTCATAAACAAAAATCTAGTTCAAATAGCAACACAAACACATAGTCAAGAAACCACTTCAAATGCTCTTTTTTTAACTAATATGCAATGATACTGATGACTTAGGAGGTTCAGATGAATGGAAAGAAGCTAGAAAAAGGTGTAGGAAAGATGCAAGTTTGGGACTCAACAGGGTCCACATCCCACTTTTCCACCTGCCAATCTAGCCTCCTACATGTCCTTCATCCTTTCATCCATCTCCCTACATTCTTCCATCGTTGGGAAACCCATATTACTCAATTTTGCCTCAATCCTGCAGTGCTACAAGATCATCCTGAACTACTACAAGATTGATTATAATTGCTACAAGATTGATATTAGCGTAGAGAAAGGGGTTATATCTCATGTTTTCCTTGGTGGAATGAAAGGAGAGGTTCACCACACCTCCACAATCTTTCATCCACATCATTTAACCATTTTTCCATACAAAACTTTAGCTCTATTCATAAAAAAACTCCATTTTCACCAATTTTTCACAAGTTTTCACCACCATCAAATTTTCGTGGTGAGCCTACTGACAGGGACTAGAAAACCCTATAGAACCACAGTCGAAGACAACTGACAACTCCATAATGAAACCTTGTCCATCCCAAGGCATTGAGACACCATCCTTGATATTTTGGGAAGACACACCACTCTTTAGGAGCAGCTATAGAGTCATTGATCACTTCCAAAAGCACTAGATTGATACTTGAATATCCTACATCAAAATAGTTCACTCAATCATGAAACTAACATAGAATATTCATAAAAACAATATATTTTTTGTAGAGAAGGACCAGTGCATGAAAAACTAGCATGAAAGATAGAACCTCCAAAGGCTAGAAAATCGATCATAGAAGCAACATGTAGGCATCAATAACAACTCGACATCACCAAGTAGTCTCAAGTATGGAACTCATCGCCTCTTCCTTTAAGCGCATAATGGTTCAAAAGTGTTTTTAATGAATGAGGATGAATTTTCTATTTTTGAGATGGCCAATGAACTTGGCCACCCTTGGATAGTTAAACTAAAATTCACTCACCTTCCATGCAATGTGGAAAAGACAAAACAAGGGTGTGATAATTACAAGGAGTAGGGGCCAACGGTCCAAAAAAGGAAATGTGTGTAGGGTAGTTAGGGGCTAGCTCACAAAGTGCATTGAGCCCACTACCACAAGAGGAAATAAAAAGGATAGGCTTGATTCCATTTGTATCGAGAAGCTCATTCAAAACGGTTGGAGAGGCCCACTAAGACATTACGAGTTGAGCTACCTATGACGAGGGGGCCCCTAGGGTGCTAAATAGAAGCTACAGGGCAAGCTAGCAGATACTACATGATCAGAAGAAATTTTTATAGGATCAGAGGCAGTTGCTAGAAGATCGCAAAAATTGCTACAGGATTGCAAAGTAGTTGCTACAGGATCGGGCCGAAAGGGGAAAAGAGGGTCTGAATTGACAAAAAAATTCCTCCAAGCACCCACAATCATGAATAAATCACCTAGGTAATCATAAGTAGTGCTTTTATCCTCACCTTTCGTGGTAAAAAAAATGAGATAATTTGGTTGAAATTCTCCATGTACAGACATCCTTCAACAAACCCCGGTTGAGTTGAATTTCTCTTAAAAAATATTTTTTTTATGCGGGGGGAAAGGTGGCAGTACAGATAGTTTAATTGAAATTTGGAAAATAATTCTCCTCCTTCTAACCAAAAAAAGAGTGCCAACCCTCTCATCCATGTCTTGAAACCTTAGGATGCTCAAAACACAACCTTCACATAAAATTATTTGAGAAACTTGAGGAAGGAACAATAGGAAATATGGGAGGGGGTTTCAATATAAAGGAGCCCACAGACACTAACATCATCCATCAACATCATCCTATCTGAGATATCTTCCTAAGCCACCAATGGATGGGGTTCTTTGAAAAATTAAAGGGGTATGATGATGAGATCACCTATGAATTTTCCATGGCCCTGCACTCTCAAGGGGAAGACAATGCCACCACCGTTGTAAGGGGAATTTCCATCCATTTGAATGTAGAGCTCATTGGCAGAGTCACCACCATTCCTTTAGGAGTTATATGGAGTAAGGAAGATATGACCAAATCCATCACAACCAAGAAAAAATTCTTCCTCCCTAAAGAAGAGATAGTTGAAGACAAGAACAGAGTTAGAAGGGACAACCTTCCTTACCCTTGGGATGAAGTGGCCTATAGAATCTTAAAGTACATATCTTGTGAAGGAAGTTTGAGTGTTTTGTATGCCTACTAATTCATACTACTCTACAAGGCAGGGTTCCAAACAAAGTTTCTCATCCCAAGCATGCTCAGTACTCCACGTTTTCTCCTTTAGTCCATGATTGAAATGAGCCATACGATCAAAAAATGGAAACACCAATACATTTCCCATCATGACCTCATAAGGCTCATTTTTATGAATTCCTTAAGTCACCTCAAAAGCCCTATGCTATGGATTGATTTTGTGAGCATGGATAAGGAGACCTTCATCGAGACACAAGCCTAATCTCTAATAGAACATGAAGAGACCACCAAATCTAGTGTTGTTAAGGAAGAAGGTGAACAAGAGGAGGAAGAAGAGGTCAAAGAATATGAAGAAGAAGAGAAAGAGGAGAAAATTGAAGAAAAATCTAGAAAATAGAGAAAGGAAAATGAGGGGAAAACAAAGGCAACAGAAAATACCCTTGGGGAGCCCTCTAGACCTCAGGGGAAGAGAAAACAAGAGCAAAACATAAGCCTCTCAGGAGGGTATGTAGAACAAGAGGTGGTTTCCACCCTGGTAGCCCTTAGCATACCCATTAAACCCAAAAGGAGGCAGCCCAAGCAAGGTCCCTTATACTTCAAAATGAGGAAAAGCTCTAGGATCAAACAAGGGAAGCCTTAACCTCCTTCAACAATCCCAATCACAATTGAGGAATCTGTCAGCCATCGAGGACGAGAATTGGGATGAGGAGAAAAAATTTGAGGAAGTCACCTCCCTTAAAGCCAAGGGAAATAAGCCTCAAACATACCAAATGAATTCAACCACTAGGGTAGCTAAATTCAAGAAATCACAAGAAGAACATGGTCTGCTACAAGAAAGAATAGAATGCTAGATGATAAGGAGAAATTGTTATAGGAAGGGACAAAAACACCACAAGAGGGAGAAAGAGATCCAAAAGGACTCCAAGAGCCTAATCCATAGCCTGATATTGGATCTTATTATAAGTTTGTTGAAGAAGGAATAATTATACCTGAAAATTTTACAATTCCCCTCCTATTTAAGTTAGAAAAGGAGAGAAGTTGAACTCAATGGTGGATGCAGATTTCAAAATCAAAAAATGTGGAGTATTTAAGCCTCATGGAGGCAAATATGCAGCAAATGGGTAAGGAAATGGTTCATTTAAGATTCAAAGAATCAATCATGAGAGAGCAGCCACAGTTAGAAAACCATAGGTTAAGGGAGCATCTATAGGAAATGGAAGCACAACTTGCCACCATGGAAATCTTGTCCATGCAGTCCTTCTAGTCTAGTAAACCATCAAAATCACATGCCATCTTCCTCAAAGAAAAATGGTTTCAATTTCAAATCAAGACATTAACACAATATCTCTCTCTCCCATTTTAGGATTATAGGAAGTTCATTGACATCTACCAATAAGAAATCATTGAATATAGGGCCAACTTGGTTAAATTCTACATGCGGAACATGATCCTTACAGACATGAACTTTTGGGACCCCAACTCAAGGTTGGGGGATGCATAGCTAATGGCCCTATCCTCTTGGCTTTTCCATGAGGAAGAAAGGGTTGAGGAAGTGAAGAAAGTTATGGCCAAGGAAGTAAGTGAGCCTCTATTTATCAAAACATAACTAATAAGTCCCAAAGTTGTCATATGAAACAATAGCCTCATCTTTGTAGACCCTAAAATAGCCCCTCGCTACCTGGAGAAGCAAGAGAAATCCATCCTTCATTTTGAAAACATCTTTACGATTTTGGGGACTGAGAATTTGCAGGCCAACTAGAGGATGTGGCATGCTCTACCCCATAGTCTACAAATCAAGCAATACCACTACCCTGATAGGTTGAGGAATACCCTAGAAGGAACCCCACTCTACAAGATAATTTTTCAAAGAGGCAGCCATAGATGAAAATGCAATTTTTTATCCACAAAAGGGCACACCATATGATGTGCCTTGGGACATCAGAGAATCCTCCAATGCCATGCATGAGCTACAAATCAATGAGTAAGTTGCTCAGGGGGTGAGCAACACATTTAGTGCAGGGTGATGATGGGCCCCATCAATAGGTATATTATAAGGCCCATTTTTCTATCCTCCAGCCTATAAATTATTCTTTTCTCACATTAATTAACATATTATCAGCTATAATTCACTTAGTAGGAATACTTAAGGATGTTTTTCATACTTCATGGCCTAATTTGGTTGATGTGTGAGAAAAAAACCAAATTTTAGTACATTTACTATGTAGAGGCACATTAGAGGCATCTAGAGGAGTGTAGGAGATTTGTCCCCTACATTTGCTCTCCTTCAACTCAACTTGATCCCTAAAATCACTCATCAATAGCTCGAGGCATACTGTCAGCCAATGAACTCAAGTAATTGTGAGGATCTAAGGGATCTAGATCCACTTTTTTCAAGATTTTAGAGGGAAGCAGTCCTCTTTCCAAGGAGGATGCCCCTAAGCCATCTTTGTATAATTAAAAAGCCTACATGCTCACTAGGATTTGAATTTTTGGAGCAAGGAAGGGCTACTACAAGCTAAAACTTTGAGACTTTCATTCTCATTTTCCTTTGCATGATGTACTTGAACTTTATTTTATGTCAATGAAAATATTATTCTTGTCTCACATCTTAGTTTTTTTTAGAGGGTTGAGTCCCCTTGGGTTAGGGCCCAACCCAGAGGCTCCAATCACTCTTTGTGTATCTTATCTAGTATTACTTTTAGTAGTAGCTAATGAGCCTAAAAAATGGGTAGCTTATTGGGCTCATTTTGCCTATTATTCTCGATTAATCCACCATTCTTCATAGTTTTATGCATGATTTTGAATATATCTATGTTAATTAAATGAATGAGAATAGTCACTTGAACACAAAGTCTAATACGTGCTTATTGCAGATTTTTGGACATCTTTTGGACCAAGGTCAAGTATTTATGAGGAAGTTGACAGCCAAATACAAAGGAACAAGGCTAAGTATTTGTAGGAAGGGTGTCTCCTGCACTAAATGACCCCTTCCTCGAGTTCTCCACCATCAGCTCGGAGTTCAACAGCCCACCAAAGATGATTTCAAGGGTCAGCCGAGCAGATTTTGTGAAGTGGCTAATTAACTGCAGTTGTGAGCAGCCAAGCTCCTAAAGTTAAGGAGAGTTGTTGGGAGGCCTCATGGTGCATAAGTAGTAAGGCTTCAAGCCTTGGTGGTTTAGCTATTGAACAGTTGTTTCTCGCACTTAGTGCAGCTCTTCATTTCAACTCATTTTCGAGCTCTTGTTGTAAACAATTTTGTGACACGATTATTTTTTGAGTAATGGAGATAAATTTCACTTTGCACCAGCTCTGAGCTTTCTTAGGAGGCTATAGCTCTTGGGGTTGGGCCCAACCCAAGTGCCAGTACCTCCTTTGTGTACTTTTATGTGTTTTCCTTGCATTCATAGAATAATTTCTGTTATTTAGGTTAAAATCTTGCCTTGTTACTTAGGTTGTTTTTTATGATTAAAATAGTTTTTCATGCTTCAGGTTGATTTGACAGTTTGGTAACAGAAAAAACCTGCAGAAAGGCCATCAAGCAATCCTTAATCTCACCTCTCCCTTCTTGGGACCATGAGCTGAGACCAACGCATACTTGTTGCCACAAAAACATTGTTTTTGCCATTCCATGCAATTGCTAGTGTTATATTTTTCATTGGGAAAGTTGATAGCAGTTGTAATTACATGTTTAGATCTATTATTTCTTAGTTTCTGTAAGTTATATTGCGTGATTTCCTATCTATAAACTTTTGTTCATCATGTTTATGGTTTTTAGGTCAGATTGGGTCAAAATAGATAGATCTCTGGTTTTTCTAGTCTTTTTTCGATTAGTTTTGGAAAATAGTGTGCAGAACACCTATAATACATCCCTGCCTATCCTTCTTCCATCATACAACCTGCTCCAACCCCTAATCCAATATTCCTTCCCTTTATTTGCCACACTTTTCCAATTTGCCCTAATTTCTACATTCTGTTGCAGCATTGCTCCCTCCATCCTTGAACAAATCCAACCACCTTCATCACTCCTTAGCCTTATTTACCAGGTCCTAAGCCCCTTCACATCCTCATCCACCCTCCATTTCCACTTTCCCACCGTTTTTCCACCATCAACCCTCTAAAATCCTCTTTCGACTCTTCTTGTAGAACTTCCTGTAGAACCCCTGCAGACTTCCTGTAGAAGTTCATGTGAGCAGTTTTTCAAGCTCTGATCACTGTGAAACTCTCTGGAATGGTGCTAGGGACCCCTTAGGCCCTCTTCTCACCTTCCCAACCTCCTGCAAGTTCCCACTCCATTTCCTTTCGCCAATCAACCTCTGAACAATCAAAACCCGTTAAAGCACATGCATAATAATTCTGCAAAATTACTCAAAAATACAAAAATATGTTTTTTCAAGATTTTACTTCGGAACTAGCTTAGTCACATGCATTTTACCTTTCCAAGAGTCAATGGCATCCATTTTTACTACTTTCATCTCTTTTATTGCACCAGTAGGGTTAGTCGGTAAAACTAGGGTTTGCTAGGGTTTACATTTCCTTTCAGTTTTCAGCTTCTTTCTGCAAGTAGACTAGCCTCTTTTGAGTTAGCGTTTATCCATCACAGCTAAAAGCTTCTTCTAAAAGATCATAGAAGTTTGCTTAAGCTCCTAACAGACTTGTTCCAGCTAATCAAGTGACAGCCTGCGGCAAGAGCTAGTACTTGTGCATACAACACCGTCACTTCGAAGTTTGTTATGAACAACCGGGTTGATAAAAGTAAAGAAGGGAGTCCCAGGAGTTGCAGCACCATTGTTGCAATACTGGAGCTCACCATATTTTTGGTGCCGTTTCCGGGGAAGCATCAAAGTATTTGTGATTGCTACTTTTCTTCTATTTTCTACTGCAACCTTCTGCTAAGTAGTTTATTTTAGCAAGAGTAGAGTAGTTTTTCCATTTCCATTCTGCAATTCCATTTCCACAAAAGTAGATTAGACATTTCCTACCTTCCTAGACTAGCATTTCAATTCTACAAGTGCAGATTAGCATTTCAATTCCGCAATTTCAATTTTGCAAGCATAGCTTAGCCTTTCAATTCCGCAATTTCAATTCTGCAAGCGTAGCTTAGCATTTCATTTCTACAATTTCATTTCAGCAACATAGATTAGTCATTTCCTGCTTTCATTTCAATTCTGCAATTTTCATTCCAACAAGGTTTACTTTAGTTAGTTGCAATTTGTTGTTCAATCAATTTCAGTTTTGCAAGTACAAGCAGAGAAAAACACAAAAGTCAACCAAAAATATTTCATTTCATGCCTCGTAGGAACAGAGTCAATTCAGGAAAATTCTTACCCAACACCCCCACCACATCACTGAGTCACCCTTCTCTCTTCTTTGGTGGCAGTGAACCTCCAGAGATACATGAAGATCCTCTAACAGAAGAAGAGCAAGAAAACATTCCTCCTGAGACCATGGCTGAACATAGAAATGGTATAGGAGATGAGGAGAGAATAGAAGGTGCATTTCCCATCCAAGAGACCAATGGGAACATGAAAATGAAAAATAGAAGTCCCTCAGCCTTACCTCACTTCCATGGATTGACCACTGAAGACCCTAATACCTTCTTGTTTGAGTTTGTTGTCCTTTGTCGAACCTATGACTATGTAGAAGATGAGCAAAAGTTGAAACTCTTTCCCTCTACCCTAAAGGATGCAACACTACACTGGTTCATGGGGTTACCTGGAAATAGTATCACAACTTGGGCTCAGATGCAGCAAGCCTTTAACAACAAATACTAGGATTACTGTAGGTCAAAGGAAACAAAGGGAGAAATCTTTCGGATGACCATGGGAAGTGATGAATCTTTAGAAGACTATGAAGAAAGGTTCCAACTCAGTTATAAAAGCGCCAGGTGCACACTTGACCCCGAATATCTGAAGCTGGTTCTGCTCCGAGGAATCCCTGAAGACCTTCTAGATACCCTCCATTTGCTAGCTAGAGGATACATCTACCAGCTACCTTATGATGACATAAAGACTGTGTTTAGAAACCATTCTAGGGTAGCCTGGAAAAGAGGTAGGGGGAGTCAACTTTCAGCCAATGCCACCTTCTCCAAACATGAGTTTGCAAATCAGATGGAAGACCTTAAAAGCGAGATGAGATAGACCATTTCCATGCAATTGGATACTTTCCAAATCCAACAAAAGAAAGAGGAAGCTGAGAGGGATTTGGACATCTTTTGTCCTAGATGTACAAGGAAGCATCCTCGGAATGAGTTTCCATTGCACTCAGTAGATATATGTTTTGTTTGTGAGGAAGACCACCCTACAAACTAGTGCCCAACCTTACCTGGACTTCAAGCTATGTACCAAGGGGCTGAAGGAGCCACTAAACCACTCTACTTCCTAAACCAAAGGAGGCCACATGGATCCAGACTTTATCAACAGGGGATGCAAGGGACATCCTAGACTTATTACAACCCTAACCAATCCACTCACATACCTTCTTGGGGTCCCCCTGCTCATCCTTCCTAGTCCGCACCCCCTCCTTGGTCATATCCATCTCAATACCATACTCAACCTGCTGCTCATTCATTTCATTCTCATGTTCAGTCACAACCTTAGTGGAATGAACCTCAACAGGGGTGGAGGCCCCAATACAACTCTCCTCCCGCTATTTTGCCTCCACCACCTGCTCAACCACAACCATTACCTCCTTCTCCTCCCAAAAAACCCCAGATGCATGCTCAACTGAACCCGAACCCCAATAATAGACAGGCCCAGCAGGTATATACTGGAGAGACAACATGCCCTACCTATGCTATGGAGATTCAGAAGATCAACCCATGATCTGGGAAGGTCCTCTCAGATAAAAAACCTCCTCCTAAGGAGGATGAAGAAGAGAAACATGAAAGTGAACCGAAAGCCATTCCACCCTTTCCTTAGAGACTAATTGGAACCACGCAACCAAACCGAGAAGAGACTGAACTTCTGGGTGAGCTTAAACAATTATGTGTGAAAATACCACTTCTCCAGGCCATAAAATATGTACCAATCTACAACAAATTGATCAAAGAGAAGTGTTTCAGGCACCCAGGCAAGTGCAAGAGAGATGCCCAACTATCAATGTCATAGGAAAACTATCCGGCCTAATGTTGGGACAAGTAATCTGTCCAAAATATCTAGACCCTGGGAGTCCTGTAGTTGATGTCCACATCAATGGCACCATAATCCCCCATACCCTGATTGATCTAGGGACATACCCCATACCCTGATACCCTAATTGATTAATGTGATGACTAGGGACACTATGCTCAAACTGAACCTTTAGAGTTCCCTAAGAAAGACATCAACAGTACTGCAGTTAGCAAACCACTCCACCGTGACCCCCGAAAGGATTGTGGAAGATGTCATGGTCTTAGTTGATTCTTGGGAGTACCCTGCGGACTTCTTGGTCCTTCAGCCAAAGGCAAAACTCACTGGATACCCCCTCATTTTGGGAAGTCCTTGGTTAGCTACTATAGATGCTTACATCAGTTGTCGAGTTGGATGCATGACCATCAAGAATGGGCCTATGTCCAAACAATTAGTCCTATATCCTCCTGCCCAACCTCTACTAGAACATGACTTACCTCACTGGTTGGAGGAGGAAGATGAGGATGAAGTCTACTCTGCACTAGTGTGCACAGTGGAAGCCACCAAGGGAGGTCCTCAAATCGAGGATGACCTTATTGAAAATTTGATTCAAAATCCACCTCCCAGTGTGCTACTGTTAGAAGAGTTGGTAGAAGACACCCAAGCCAGTGCTTTAATGGATCTTTGTGTGGCTGATCCGACCTCTCCCTGAGTTAAGAACCTGGAATTTGGCCCTGAAAGAACCTTGAAGATCAACTCATCCCTATCCTCCTCTTAGGAGAAGGAGCTGTGTAGCTTATTGTACCGCCATTTGATGCTTTTGCTTGGAGCTATAAGGAGATGAAAGGAGTCCACCCTTCAGTCTGTACCCATCACATTTACATTAAAGAGTATTGTAAACCAGTCAGGCAGCTTAGAGGAGAATGAATCCAGCTCTTAAGGACATTGTCAAAGAAGAACTACAAAAGTTGTTGGATGCAGGATTCATCTACCCCATCTCTGACAGTGAGTGGGTTTCTCCTCTGGTGCTTGTGCCCAAGAAAAATGGGAAGTGGAGAATCTATGTAGATTATCAAGAACTTAACAAAGCCACCAAGAAAGACCATTTCCCTTTGCCTTTCATTTATCAAGTGTTAGATGGCCTAGCAAGGAAGAAGTTATTTTCCTTCCTAGATGGATTTAGCAGGTATAATCAGATCCAAATCAGCCTGGAAGACCAATATAAGACCAGTTTCACTTGTCCATGGGGTACCTTTGCCTACCGAGTCCTTCCCTTTGGGTTACGCAATGCTCCTGCCACTTTCCAGAGAGTGGTACTGAGCATATTTGCTGAGCTGGTTCATGATTCGGTGGAAATCTATATGGATGACTTTACTCCTTATGGGTCCAACTTCCAAGAAGCATTGACTAACCTGGGAAAATTTTTAACCAAGTGTATTAAAATGAACCTATCCCTCAGTCAAGAAAAATGTGAATTCCTGGTGACTGAAGGGACCGTGCTAGGTCATACAATTTCTCAGCAAGGATTATAGGTGGATCCCAGCAAGATTGCTATCATCCAAAGGGTTCCACCTCCTCAAAAGGTAAGAAATGTTCGGAGTTTTCTAGGCTTAGTAGGATATTATAGAAGATTCATTAAAGATTTCAGTAAGCTAGCCTCTCCATTGTTTGGTGTTTTTGGGAAAGATGTTGAGTTTATATGGACTGACAACTATCAAGAGGCTCTAGATGCGTTGAAAGGTAAGCTGGTAACTGCCCCAATCTTGAGAGGTCCAAACTGGGCCCTACCTTTCCACATTCACACAGATTCCTCAAACAAAGCCATAGGAGTAGCCTTAGGACAAGTTGAAGAGAAGCTACCATATGCCATATATTTTGTTAGTAAAAACCTGTTCAAGGCAGAATTAAACTATACCGTAATCGAGAAAGAGCTCCTAGCTGTAGTCCATTCCCTAAACAAGTTCAAACATTATATCACTGGTTATCAAACATTCGTACACACTGATCATGCTGCAACTAGGTATTTCATGAATAAACTTGATTTAAATGCTCGTATCATTAGATGGTTACTTTTATTGTAGCAATTTGATTTTACCATTGTTGATAAGCTAGGTAAGGAAAATTTTGTTGCTAATTTTCTGTCTAGACTAGATTTGTCTGCAGGTGAAGAAGGAATGGTGGACGATCAAATGCCAGATGAACACCCAAATTCTATTTCAGTACTCTCTCCATGGTTTGCTGATATAGCAAATTACTTTGTTTCAGCACAGTTCCCGCCACACCTGTCCTCAAAAGAGAAGAGCAAGAACGTGAGGAAAAGTGCCCCATTCACATGGATTCGGGGCAACCTATTTAAACATGGCCCGATCATATTTTGAGGTGTTGTGTTAGGGAGGAGGAAGTCTTTGACATCCTCCTAACCTATCATGATGGGCCCTGTGGAGGCCACTATACAGCAAAAAGAACCGCTTTCAAAATTCTACAGGCAGGCTACTATTGGCCCACTCTTCATTAAGATGTCAAGAGATACATCAGCCAATGTGACCAATGTCAAAGGATGGGGAAACTAACTCCAAGGGATGAAATGCCCCGGAAGCACAATTTCATTCTACAGGAATCGGGAGCCTTCTAGAGGAAGGGTTCTATAGGAAAGGCAGAGAACCGCTCTGCAGAAGGAAAACCCAGAATTTTCATTGAATTTCAAGCTCCAAATGAGGTAGTCTCGAGAAAAATTCTCTGTGCATGATTTGCATGTGCAAGGTAGTGAATTAAACGGCATCAGTTTGAAAAACAAGAGTAAAAGTCTACCTGTGCATTGAGAAAAAACGTGAAAGTTTTCGTTCATATTTCACTGAGTTTACCCAGTTCTTCCTCTACATTCCAAAATCTCCTCATCATTTCTAAATTCTCCTATAAGGAAGATACATGCAGCAATAGAGGTCAGCCTTTGTGTGTGAAAAAATTGAATTTACATATCTATCTATGTGCTGAGAAGAGAACCTGTGTCCTTATGCTCTCTTTTGTAAAAACAAAATTCTTCTTTTCATAAACAGATAGTCGAATTCTCGGTGACAACAGTCTTAAAACAAGGGAATTATTTCTATTTGATATTGTAAGGAACACATGAGAAATTCCTTCTTAGGTTCAAAAGAAACCGAATTCAGATATCCTCTGTGTCAGTGATTTACTGTTGTTTTCCTGAGCATTTTATTTTCTAGTTAAAACATAAAAATAACACTCAACACCATGCCAGGAGGATTCATAAGGAAAGAGCCTTCAGACTCTAGCAAGCTGTATGAGCACCCTGAGGTGGTAGACCTTTTCACCCAGGCAAATTGGATATCCTTCTTTGACAAAATTCAGGGTCATGATGAGGAGATAACTGAAGAGTTCTTAATGTCCCTAAGACCACATTCAAAGACACATGCCACAGTTAGTTTTAGGGGTTTGACCCTAGAACTCACCCCTGCGCTCATCAGTAGAATTACTGGTCTACCATTGGGTCTCCCTTGGAGCAAAGAATAGATAACATTGGGTCAAGATGCTAAGAAAACATTTTTTCTGCCCGAGGAGCATCCTATAGAAGACAAAAACGGAGTTAGAAGGACAAGATTTCCTCCTCTCTAGAGTGAAGTTAGTTATCAAATTATGAAGTACATCAGATGTGAAGGGAGGTTTAGCATCATCTATGGATATCATTTCAGGTTTTTATGTGAATTAATGCATGGGATTGACTTGCCTCCAACCAAGAAACTAAGCATCCCATATTTCCTTCTTCAGTCCTTAATTGAATGTGATAAAAAGCTAAATGAAGGGATCCCAGATCAGTTGGCCCACCATGGGCTCATCAAACTGTTGGTGGAAGATGATTTACACACCTATATTGTCTCCATATCTTGGGAAATCTTCAAAAACATGTCCAGGGATGATAACATTTGAACTTTGGCTTAAAACATCACCCCATCCAGCAATGAGGAGGGGGAGCAAACTGAAGAAATTGAGAAAAAAAATGATGAGGAAACGTAGGACATTCAAGCAAAGGGAAAAACAGAAGAAGAAAAAGAAGAATTTGGCAAGACTACTGAGCCTAAAACAAAGGAAGAAACAATAGCAAAAACAACAAGGGAAAAGAGGATACAGAGTAGAAAGGAAAAGGCTGAGAAATCCCAAATGAAGGTTGCCATAGCCAAAGCAAGCACCCAGAAAGAAAAGGGAAAATCACACCCGGAGATATCAGTCATACAGACATAAACAATGGACATAGAGATTTCTACAAGAAGCAAAGAAAAATAACATCAGGAAGAGAAATCCCCTGAGATGTTGGCAAGGGAGGCAGTAACTATGCTTGCTGCATTAAGCGCACCTGCAAAACAAAAAGGAAAAATAAAGAGGCAAACCTCCATGTACTTTAAATCCAGGAGAAGCACAAGGATAAAAGTGGGCAAACCCCAGCCATAGTCAAAGGAACCAATTGTCATTGAGGACACAACCACTAAACTGAAAGAAGAGTCCCCTTCAAAGATATCTATCACCTATGAAAGAGGAAGCCCAAAAACCTCCACCTGGAGAGAAAGAATTAGAATGATGGACTCAAAGATAGCTCTACAGGAAGCTGAAACATCTCTACAGGAAACTCTAGCTAAGTTAAAAGAGGCTAAGAAATTGGAGAAGGCAGCCAAACAATCATAGGGAGAAGAAAATACCAAGGAGATATTGGAACCAAGCCCTTAGCCTAGCTTGGTCTCATATTACAACTTGTTAGAAGGTGGGAAGATCATCCCACAAAAGTTTGTTGTACCACTTTTCTTTTCACTGGAACAAGAATGAGTTAGGACTCACACTTGAATGAGGATTGCCAAATCCAAGGGTATTACAGACATAGGCCACCTGGAAGAACAGCTAAAAGAATCAAGAAAAGAGTTGGCCATGGTGAGGCACCTGGAAAGTAGTCAAAGAGCCAAATTACAGGAAGAGAATGAGCTACTGAGAAAGCAGTTGCAGCTACAGGAAGGTCATAAAGAAGAAAGGCCATCCATTGTGGGAGAGCAACAGCAGCAAGAAGGACCTCCAATAAACAAGGAAACAACCGAGGAACAGCAGAGAGAGGAAAAGCTACAAGATGATGTTGAGATGCTGAAAAAACTGCTACAGGAAAAGGAGTCACAGGTAGCAGAAGAAATACAGGCTTTAAAACAATAGGTGCAAGATAAAGAAGCCCAAATGGCCTACATGGTCAGCTGGGTAGTAGAGGCCTTACAATGTAGGCAACCTGCTAAGTTATATGCATTATATCTTAAAGATCAATGGTTGCAATTTCAAATTAACACACTGGCCCAAAGGGGCACCATTCCATTCCAGAATTACAATCAGTTCATGAATTTGTGTGACAGTAGCTTAGCTGAAGATAAGGCCAAGTTAGCAGAATTCTATTTACACAACTTGGCACTTCCAAACATGAATCTATGGGACCCCAATGCTACATTGGGAGACGTGCAACTCGTGGCCATGGCCTCTTGGTTAAACCATGAGGAAAAGAGGGTAGCAGAAATTCGGAAAGTTATGGACAGAGAGCTAAACTAGCAGAGCAGAAGAAGATCCCTCAGCTTTAGTGTATGCCCATCAGCACCTAGCCAACAACCCTCAACTTCTCCCAGACTACATTGAAAGGCAAGCTCGGGCCATTTCTCACTTTGAGGACATGGAAAGATTGTTCGGTGATAACTACATTCATGCTTGCACAAGGAGATGGAACACATTGTCCCACAATCTGAAAATAAGAGAGTACCACTCCCCAACAAGGATGTGGGAGCCTTTGGCTAGAGTACCACTTTACAAACAATTAATGCAAAATCTGAAGGCCAACTAGATTGGCCTAAAGTTCAGTCCTCCATTGCTTTTGGGACTGCTGGAAGGGGTCAAAGAAGAAGAAGAACACAGGCAATGGGAGGAGGTAGAGAAAAAAGCAGGGTTTCATGACCGAGAAGAGGACATCACCTCGGAAGCCTAGGATGTTAGAGAGGCAGTCAAAGCAATCAAATATGATGAGCTGGATGAGTTGCTTAGAGGATGAGCAACACATTCAGCAGGGGATGATGATGAGCCCCAAAAATGGGTAACTTATTGGGCTCATTTTGCCTATTATTCTCGATTAATCCACCATTCTTCATAGTTTTATGCATGCTTTTGAATATATTTATGTTAATTGAATGAATGAGAATAGTCATTTGACCACAAAGTCTAATACGTGCTTATTGCAGATTATTGGACATCTTTTGGACCAAGGTCAAGCATTTATAAGCAATTTGACAGCCAAAAACGAAGGAACAAGGCTGAGGATTTGTAGGAAGGGTTCCTCTTGCACTAAATGACCCCTTCCTCGAGTTCTCCACCATTATCTTGGAGTTCAACAACCCACCAAAGATGATTTCAAGGGGCAGCTAAGCAGATTTTGTGAAGTGGCCGATTAACTGTAGTTGTGAGCAACCAAGCTTTTAAAGTTAAGGAGGGTTGTTGGGAGTCCTTGTGGTGCATAAGTAGAAAGGCTTTAAGCCTTGGTAGTTTAGCTATTGAATAGTTGTTTTTGGCACTTAGTGCAGCTCTGCATTTCAGCTCATTTTCGAGCTCTTGCTGTAAACAGTTTTGTGACATGATTATTTTTTGAGTAATGGTAATAAATTTCACTTTGCACCAACTCTGAGCTTTCTTAGGAGGCTTTAGCTCTTGGGGTTGGGCCAACCCAAGTTCTAGTACCTCCTTTGTGTACTTTTATGTGTTTTTCTTGCATTCATATAATAATTTCTGTTATTTAGGTTAAAATCTTGCTTTGTTACTTCGGTTGTTTTTTATGATTAAAATAGCTTTTCATGCTTCAAGTTGATTTGATAGTTTGGTAACAGAAAATATTTGCAAAAAGGCCATCAAGTAATCATTTATCTAACCTCTCCCTCCTTGAGACCATGAGCTAAGACTAAGGCATACTTGCTGCCACAAAACATTGTTTTTGCCTTTCAATGCAATTGCTAGTGTTAGATTTTTCGTTGGGAAATTTGATACCAATTGTACTTGCATGTTTAGATATATTCTTACTTAGTTTCCATAAGTTATCTTGCATGATTTCCTATCTATAAACTTATGTTCATCACGTTTCTGGTTTTTAGGTCAGATTAGGTCAAAATAGATAGATCTCTAGTTTTTCTAGTCTTTGTTCGATCAGTTTTGGAAAATAGTGTGCAAAACACTTGTAATACATCCCTCCCTATCCTTCTTCCATCATACAACCTGCTCCTACCCTAATCTAATATTCCTTCCCTTCATTTGCCACACTTTTCCAATTTTCCCTAATTTCTACATTCTTGTGCAGCATTGCTCCCTCCATCCTTGAATAAATTCAACCACCTTCATCACTCCTTAGCCTCATTTACTAGGTACTAGACCCCTTTTCATCCTCATCCATCCTCCATTTCCACTTTCCCACTGTTTTTCCACCATCAACCCTCTAAAATCCTCTTTCAGCTCTTCCTGTAGAACTTCCTGTAGAACCCCTGCAGACTTCCTGTAGAAGTTCACATGAGAAGTTTTTCGAAATCTGATCGCTGTGAAACTCTCTGGAAGGGTGCTAGGGACCTCTTAGGCCCTCTTCTCACCTTCCCAACCTCTTGCAAGTGCCCACTCCATTTCCTTTCTCCAATCAACCTCTGCACAGTCAAAAACCATTAAAGCACATGCATAATAATTCTGCAAAATTACTCAAAAATACAAAAAGATACTTTTTCCATATTTTACTTCAGAAGTAGCTTAGTGACATGCATTTTACCTTTCCAAGAGTCAATGGCATCCATTTCCACTGCTTTCATCTCTTTTCTTGCACCAGTAGGGTTAGCCGGTAAAACTAGGGTTTGCTAGGGTTTGCATTTCCTTTCAGCTTTCAGCTTCTTTCTGCAAGTAGACTAGCCTCTTTTGAGTTAGCTTTCATCCATCACAGTTAAAAACTTCTTCTAAGAGCTCATATAAGTTGGCTTAAGCTCCTAGCAGACTTGTGCTAGCTGATCAAGTGACAGCATGCGGCAAGAGCTACTACTTGTGCATACAACACTGTCGCTTCCAAGTTTGTTACAAACAACCAGGTTGATAAAAGTAAAGAAGGGAGTCCCAAGAGTTGCAGCACCCTTGCTACAATACTGGAGCTCACCAGTAGCATTTCCTTCTTTCTTAGTAGAAATTTATATGCAAAAAAAATTATTGTTGTCGCAGGCCTAATTACCACCTCTCATGTGGGAAGTGTAGTTGAAGAGTATATAATAGCAAGCCAAAATTGTGGTTATCTTCCTTTGCAGATTGCTAGGATTTAGACCATTTATCTCTTACATACTCTATTTCTACATATCTAGGAGTTAAATCACATTCTTCTAAAAGCTTTCATGTATGTAGGTCAGATGCATGCTACAAGATGGTCTAACTTTTGATGAAATAAAATTCAACTCATCATTTCTTGTCTAGTTCATTATACTGCAATTTGATCATTAGTTTGGAATTATTTCCAAACACAAAAAGGGATTTTTTTTTGTCTACAGGTACTACCAGTGGCTTGCAAGGTTGGCACACTCATCCTACATCTCTCTTGTCATCATGAACCTCTTATTTTCATCTCGCATTGCCCTCAAAACTATGCCGTTGAAACTACATTTATGGGTCATTGAAGGACATCATGAGCATTTTATTTTGTACAAGATGGGCCTCTAAGAGTTTCTAGGCTTGGAGAAGGCCTCATATAGCCTTCATACATGTTCATATACCCTTTCCCACCTTTAGAACACTTTTTCCACCCTTAGGATGCTCGCGAATCCAATCCTATAACATCATGTAGCAATCCTATAATATCTTGCAGAATTGTCCAAACTTGGCCATATTTTCTCTAGAAGCTTGATTTTTGTCTCGTAGGCTTAAATAATGACCCCTAGGCTCTGAAACTATGATTGAGGATGACCAAAGACCACTTTAGACCTGCCTTTTCTTCACTACAAGTACAATTATGCAATTATGGATAGACATATTTCCAAGTTTGAATAGTAATGGTGGTTTTCTTATGAAATGCATATGGACTCTGTTGTTAAAGCTAATTTTCTTTGAAAATGATGATTACAAGCATGATTCATCAATACAAAGTATATTAGGCTTTATTCTTGAATTCATGCTTTCTTAGGGTTTCAGTTACAAACATTGTTATTGATAGATTAATTTCATTTTCAAATCAACTTTTTCACATTTGGCAATTAGACTAATGATTTACGTTTCTACAAGTAGCATGAGGTTTATATTATGCAAGTAGGTTAGTATTTCTCAATTATGAAATTAGAAAAGTCTTTATCCTGCAACTAGAGTTCATCTTTACATTTGGATGAATAGTGTTAGCACTTCGTAATTCCTCCAGGCTGAGGAGAGGAACCGAAAGGTAACCACAAACCAATCTTTAGGGATGGAAATTAGCCCTTCCAAATCCAAAGAGGGATATATGTTGTGAAATGTTTTAGATGTTAGGCTAGGTCTATATATCAAGGTAGAATAATTTTAGAAATTTGATGGAAGGGGAGAGGGAAAAAATATTGGGCATGGAATCAAATGAAGCTAAATATTTTTAGTGCTATGATGGGAAAATGAAGAATGCTTAGACAGGGGCAAGATAGCCAATCCTTTATGGTGTCTTTGAAAATTTCTTTGTAGAGAGGTGAGTAGAGGAATAATGGAATTTATAATATCTAAAGCATCTAGCTGAGGAAGAATTGATAATATCTAAAGCATCTAGTTAAGGGTGAATTTTAGATATTGTGGTGGAGGAAAAAACATTGAAATGTTTAGTTACTTATAATAGAGCACCTAAAAGTGAATTATGAAATAAATTTGTTTAACTAAATAATCAATACATAACATATAAGCACAACCATAATACAATATAAAAAAACACAAACAAGAGATAAACATCACCATAAATGATTGACATAGGAATCTGAACAAGCAAATTTCAGCCTTCATCATTCACTGAAATGTTTTATATAGAGTTGCACAAAGCCTTTTACCTATCACACACAAACTAACCAACCCCTTATCATATAAATTTACAAAATATATAGGAAAAACTCTTTCCCAAGATAAGGAGGTCGAGTTCAACCATTTCCCTAAAGATAGAATCAATCACATTAAAATTTAGGATTGCCTGCTAGGGAATAGGGATCAAATTTTTGGAACATAAGCGTCAAAGATTAGATAATATATCTTTAATCATGATGTATGTTACAAAACTAAAGGATTTTTTTGTAGATTAGCATTTTCTTGAGAGAAACCTCTCTCAGCTTTCAAAAATTCTTCTCCAGCTCCTCAGAATCCATGCCCAAAGATCATGATTGAAACAGGAAATGATGAAATCTAAAAAATAGGTTGTAGAGATTCATTTGAATCTTCCAATATATGAAACCTGTGAAGCAAGTAAAGGATTTTTTTTTATTTATCCCATGTTTGACGAAAACCTCTTTGGGATTTTCAAATTTCATTTCCCATTGTTCATAATCTGATTTTGAAAATGATGACGAAAACAATTTGTGCACAACAAAATTCCTTTTCATACTATATAATCAATGCTTGAATTTTGATGTCTACTAAGCATACCAATTAACTTGTATTATTCTACAAATCATCCTTCAACATACCAAAACAATAATTTGATCATCCTGACATATTTTCATACACCTGTGACTAAACTTGCACATATTGAAAGGAAAATATAAAGCCTATAGATGTGAATATGCAAGAAAATTAAGGACACTTGTCATAACTATATAAATTGATTTCAAGATGTCTGGAATCAAATTGAAGTTTTAAACTATTGAATCTGTGGAAGTGCAACAAATTTACTGCGTTACTTCTTTCTTCAGAAAAAACGTAGCAGAAATGCAATGAATTCACCATTCTCATACTTCTGACCATCTCCTAGGTTTCTGAATGTGTCAGAAAGGTGGAATACCACCTATAAAACATTAGATATCTATTATAATACATATGTTCAAACTTTAAACCTTTGTTCTTGTAAACCATCACCTACAGAAAAATTAGAGCGACTAAGCGCAACGACTGAGAGCAACGAAACTTCACTTGCATGGGTTTGAGAAAGTGTTGAAGTCTCTGGTTGGGTATGATGGTTGATGGACGATGTTGAAAATCTCAAGTACCTTCTTTGAACATCCATGCATAATAAGGAGTGCAAAAACTTTAATATCGCATTATTCACAAAAACTAAGGACTTGATCTCTATGAGATCATAACAACACTTTACAAATTGACCAAAATGATGAAAAGACTAAACCTTAACTTGATTACTATAGCATAGGACTCTAACATTGGCTCCAATGGTGATGGTATCCTCCCTGTGATGTGCCAAACGACATTGTAGATTAGTCACCTAATCCATTAGGTTGTTCCCATCCTTTCACCACTTGCAACCTGCAATTTGTGATCTACACTCTAACTAACCCAAACTATACATGCTAGAAACTGAAACTGAAAGGAAAAATAAATGCTTTCCCAAGAAGCTTATTGCACACCATTTCTTACTCTAACCTGCTAAAGAACTATTGAAATCAACTGATACAAAAATGCCAGTGAATCCAATCAAGTAGTTGTTGAAATAAGTGGATTTCTTGACTGTGCTTGCACCATATGGAAATTGGACAGTATAATGGCGGTGGAAACTCATGATGCATCTGGTATCCATATTGAAAACGTGATTGAAAACAAAAGCTGAAAAAACCTTCCATATAGTGAGCTACAGGATCATAAAAGACATGATTTTTTCGATGATCCTCAAGGTATTCAATAACTGGATCATCAAGGTTGAATTTTTTAGATGTATTCTCTATTTCAAACCATGAATTCAACTTTGAATTTTCGAATTTGTGTTCAAAGACAAAACATTCTTCCATCGTGAGAAACAAGGGCAACACTACCTCCTTTTTGTTTTGCTGGACAAATATTTCAAAAGATTGACTTTGATCTTGAAAGTTTTGGGACTCTATTTGAGCCTCTAAGACCTCAACATCTCTCTCAAGTTTTAGAATAAATTTTCCAAGAAAATGATCTTTGTCTGTGGAATAACATTTGCATGAATTTAAATAAATAAATAAAAACTTTGAAAAAGCTTCATCAATCTGATCATCATCAAAATTTTCCCAATATTCCTTAAAACCTTCAATAGAAACATGATTTGCCACATACCTTGTCACCTTGATTGATTAGGAAAATGGATTTGTACTTTAAACTCTGAATTTTTTGGATAGTAGAGACGCCATGGATGTTTTGAACTCGGGATAGTTTGACAATGGAGTTTCCCAATTAATAATGCACTACCTTCTTGTGTCTTATCACTATTCACCATCAGTAATCAAATCTGAAACTTGATGGTTCTTTCCCAAGGAGATGGAACCTTTCACTCCTCGGGAATGGCACCACTACGTTAGCACTTCATAATTCCTCCGAGTTGAGGAAAGGAACCCAAAGCTAAACACAAACCAATCTTTAGGGCTGGAAGCTAGCCCTTCCAAACCTAGAGAGGGCTCTCACTTGTGAAATCTTCTGTATCTTAGGCTATATTTGTAGATCAAGGTAGAGTAATTTTAGTAATTTGATGGCGTGGGGAGAGGGAAAATCCAATGGGCATGGAGTCAAATTAAGCGAAATATTTTCAATGCTATGATGGGAAAATGAAGAATCCTTAGATAGGGGGAAGGTAGGAAATCATTTATGGTGTCTTTATTAAATTTCATTGTAGATAGGTGAGTAGAGGAATAATGGAATTGATAATATCTAAAGCATATAGCTGAGGATGAAATTTAGATATTATGGTGGAGGAAAAAACACTAAAATGTTTAGTTATTTATAACAGAGCACCTGAAAGTGAATTTTCAAATATATTTGTTTAACTAAACACTGAAGAAATAGAATTTAATAATGGCCATAACAGAAGATAAAAAACAAAAACAGGAGATAAACATCATCATAAATGATTGTCACCGAAATCCCTGAACAAGTAACCTTTGGCCTTCATCATTCACTAAAAATTTTTAAATAGAGTTGCACAATGTATTTTCTTTATCACATACCAACTCACCAACCCATTTCTCATAGAAATTTACAAAATATATAGGAAAAATATTTCCCAAGCTAAGGAGGTCGATTTCAACCATTTCCCCAAATATAGAATCAGTTACATTAAAATTTAGAATTGCCTGCTAGGAAATAGGGATCAAATTTCTAGAAAATAGGGGTCAAATATTAGATCATATCTATTGAATCATGAAATTTGTTACAAAATTAAAGTAGTTTTTTATATATGAACTTGTTATTGAAAGAACTCTCCCTCCATTTTCGAAAATTCTTCTCTAGCTCCTCAAAATTCATGCCCAAAGATCATGACTGAAATAGGAATGAGAAAATCTAAACAATAGGTTGTAAATATTGATTCTAATATTCCAATATATGACACCTGTGAAGAAACTGAAGGTGGTTTTTTTTATATATCTCTTGTTTGACAAAAACCTCTTTGGGTTTTTCAAATTTCATTTCCCGTTGTTCGAAATCAGATTTTTAAAATGATGGCAAACACAGTGTATGCACAAAAAACTTCCTTTTCATACTATATAATCAATGCTTGAATGATGATATATTGTGAGCATACTAATTAACTTGTATTAGTCCACACATCATCCTTCAACATACCAAAACAATAATTTGATCATCCTGACATCTTTTCATACACATGCAACTAAATTTGCACATATTCAAAGGAAAATATAAAACATGTGGATGTGAATCTACATGACACTTAAGGACACTTGTCATAACCATATAAATTGATTTCAAGAAGCGTGGATTCAGATTGAAGGGTTAAATTGTCAATTATGTGGAAGCACAACAAATTTGTTGCTTTACTTCTTTCTTTAGAAAAAATGCAGTGAATTCACCATTCTCATACTTTTGAACATCTCCTAGATTTCTGAATGTGTCAAACAGGTGGAAGAAAACCTCTAAAACATCAATTACCTATTAGAAGAATGGGTTCAAACTATAAATCTCCATTCTTGAAAATCATCACCTATAGAAAAAAGAAGTGATTGAGTGTAGCGAAACTTCACTTGCATGGGTTTGGCCAAGTGTTGAAGTCTTTGGATGGGTAGGATGGTTGATGGATGATGCTGACAATCTCAAGTACCTTATTTGAGCCTCCATAAATAAGAAGGAGTGTCAAAACTAAGATCTCACACTCTTCACAAAAACTAAGGACTTGATCTCTATGAGATCATAGCAACACTTTACAAATTGACCAAAATGATGAAAAGACTAAACCTGGTGTTGATTACTATAGCATAGGACTCTAAAAAATAGCATTTTCATTTATGCAAGTAGAATAATATTTCCATTCGTGCATTTAGAATATAACCCTCTCTCTTTTCATGCAACTCCCTTCCTTGAGCTATTTGAAAGGGTGGTCTTTGCATGCCTTGATTTGGTCCATTGCTTGAAGGTGGTGTTAGGTCCTTTAGTCCCAGTGATCAAATTTAATATTTTCACATTGTTAATAGAGTCTTTGGTCAAATTATTATGTTTTAAAATAAAATTTGACATCTTTTGGTTGTAAAAAATCTCCTAAGTCATTGTCTAGGTCTAATGTTACTCTCGTGCCATGGTCATCAAGGTCAAAATATGAGTTTCATGAGTCGTTGAGCCACCAAGGTCACTTTTTCCTTTGTTAGAGGGTCATCATTAAAGAAATTGAAAGAAAAAGTCATGGTGTCATAAGGTTGATCATGAAATTGCCATGAATGACTTGTTGGTCTTGTCTTGTTGGTGTGTGATCATCATATCTCCATTTAGAGTCATATCATTCATCATCCAAAATTAGCAAGGTTTCATGAGAGTTAGCAAGTTAGGAAATAAAATTTCTCAAAGGGAATCAAAGGTACATGTATATCACTTGTAAATATAATGTTTCCTATGGAAAAAATTATGCTGCAGTCAAATCACATCACTAGTCATTTTATAAAGGTACATATGATGTCATTCAACCACCAAGGAAAAAAATCAAGTTTCAAGCTAATAAAGGCAACAAAAGCATTCAAAAACTTAATTTAATCCTCCAAGAGCTCCTCTCTTCCATCATGCCTCATCACAACCATCAGACCTTCGAAATTCCCTCACCCATTGTTTTTTCCATCAGCTTATTGTGTTTCTACTCTACTTCTGGAGATTCACTATGTTTTTAGGTTTGGAGGTCAAAGAAAGAAAACAAGGGCTCATTTCTCATTCAGCAAGCTTCAAACACTCTTGAACAAGCAATTAAACCTTTTATCAACCCTCTGATGCAGTGTTTTCCCTTTGAATGTGATTAAATCCCCTCTATTATGGTTTCTGTTATGTTTTTGTTGTGTTTTCAAGTTTTAATGGTCCTTACTTCATTCCAAGGATAAGTTCCCTATTTTTCTACACAAATACACTTGTATAAACTTATTAAACCCTCTGCAACCATTTCCCATACCTATTTCCCTCATCCCATCATTTTTCCCCAAAAACCCAAGCCCTCACTGCGCTTTGCTGCCTTTTTGGGTTTTCACTATGTTTTTCATTTTTCCCCTTCTTCCCTCATACATTCTAATAATTTCATTGCCAAAGTATCCCTTGTAAGGATTCTGGACACCACATATCTCCACAATGGTATGATATTGTCCACTTTGGGCCTAACCCCTCATGGATTTGCTTTTGGACTTAACCCAAAAGGCCTCATACCAATGGAGATATTTGTCCATCCTTATATACCCATGATCCTCCCCACTTCTAGTCAATGTGGGACTTTGGTCGTATACCAACAATCCTCCCCTCGAACAAAGGACCATTGAGTCTCCCTTCAAACGATTATCCATTCGTCCACTCTCTGCCAACCAGGATTCTCCGCTCCAATGCGTTGGAAGCACACGCCTTACATGGAACACCACCTGCCTCGAGAACTTGCTCTATCCCAGGTCAACTCCTCTTCACCGTGTTGGGAGCAGGACACGTCCATGAAGAATCCGGAGCACACCGCCTGTTTAACCGAGCTCATCCACGGATCCCATCGGATCCCATCGTGATATTACCGGGGCCCACCACCTTTGTTCGACATTCCGAGGATTCATCCACTTGGCTAACTTCGGGGCATGGCTCTGATACCACTTGTAAGAACTCTAGACACCACATATCTCCACAATGGTATGATATTGTCCACTTTGGGCCTAAGCCCTCATGGATTTGCTTTTGGACTTACCCCAAAAGGCCTCATTACCAATGGAGATATTTGTCCATCCTTATATAACCATGATCCTCCCCACTTCTAGTCAAGGTGGGACTTTGGTCGTATACCCAA